>OZ010607.1:55899367-56044367 GCA_963932145.1 Acanthosepion lycidas | reverse complement strand
ATTCTTGCACCTTGAGCATAATTTTCTTTTTTTCAAAGATTCCAGTCCTCATTTTAAATATGTTTCACCTGAAACATAACAAATATTATAAGACAGTAAAAGTGTGCATATTTTTTGAGACACCTTGTAGATACAGTGAAGGATAGAAGCTGAATAAGCTCAATTTATTGTGCTATCAGCTGGATCTGTATATTTTACTCTAAAAATGTATTGATTTGTAAATATTAAAGATTATCTAACACCAAGCTCTCAAACAGGTTGAAAATGAACACTTGAAAGCATGGCCATCATTAGAACTTGACTAACAAATACTCCACTTTTGTTATTTATTCCTTATGTCAAACTGTTTTCTGTGTTTGAAAACAGATTAATAACATATAAAGGGATAATTAAACAAAAACATAAAGATAACAGAGGAAAGTTTGTACTTTTTATTATAACTGACAATGTATTATAATCATGAAATTACTACAAAGTTTACATTTTTTAAATCCAGTAAACGTAGATAATTAATAGAATTTCTCTAAATTGTAATATTTAGGAAACAATACATTTTTTATTTGATTTTCTTCATCACTGTTTATTCATATTTAGTAAGATTTTATAAAATGCATGTTTGGAAAATAACAGTTAATTAGAAAGAGTACTACTGATTTTTAAGTGTTAAAAATAAATGTGTCGTGTTCCAACTACTCTTGATTTCCTCTGCATTTTCTCTTCTGCTCACCTAATGCCTTAGGGTAGAGAACCAACTAATGACATCAAATAGGAATTGTCATTTAAAAAAATAATAAAGAAGAAGAAAAATGAAATAAACAAGTTGAACAAGTGAGGAAATTAAATTCCCATTAAAACTTATCATCAGTGTTGCCTTTTTCATTTGACAAATGGTGATGCTTGGTTTTATATTTGTTCCTCTTTTAATTAGAGAGTCATTTTTTTTTTGCCATTCATGTGCGTATAGAGTAGGATATGTGTAAATCTTTTAATAATTTTTTTTTTATTTTTAGAAATTTTTTAAAATTGACACTCATGTGCCTTGATGCTTTTAAACTTTATCACTGTTTGGTGGCTGGGTTTACACAGGCTGATTCTCATAAACTGGTAATGGAATAAGATTTTTGTTCATGTCTTGTTATATTTTGCTACTTGTTTTAATCAACTGATAATACAATTCTGCATTATATATACATATATATATACATATATATATATATAGTAAAGTAAACATCTCTGCTTTTTAAATTAATGTTTGCCAGCCTTTCACCACAAGAGACAGTACTTTAAAGTGCTTATAAAATATTAAATATGCATATGACATAATACTACTACTACTAATAATAATAATACATGTAAATATTTGATACATTCTTTCTTGTGCAGTCTATCTCTGTGAAACCATTTTATACATTACATCACTTCTTATATAATATGCGTACATTTGAATTAATTCAAATTCTAGCATTTTCCCAAAATGCCAGGATGTAGCCAGCATCTAACCTAATTATTATCAATAACTCCAAATCTCAAATATTTTGTCTACTACCAGACTAAAAATAAACAATTCTTGATAATGACAAAGACATCTGAAAATACTTGAATAAAAACAAAAGATAAACTTTTAACAGTTTAGTCAAAATTATGATATTTAGTGCACATCTTATTCAAAAATTTAAAAATACAATAAAAATTAGATAGATGTTGTCAAGGAAATTTAACAAAATCTGTTTGGATGAGTTCTTGCTGCCTAAATATACCCTAAGTGGTAAATTTTATATTGGTATTAATCTTATATATATATATATATATATATATATATATATATATATATATATATATATATATATAGAAACGAGAACTGATGATGGGACATTGAGGTTTTATATTTACATACATTGTATCCCTGATATTGAGCACTTTAACCCATAAATATAGCTTGTCCTGGGTAGGACGATAAGCAGCATCCATGTCATTGGTAAGACAATAAAAAAACTACGTCCAACAGCAAGGCTTCTGATTAGGAGGTTTTGGAGAGCATGGAACCACCTCTTAATTGCTGGTGTTCTCAGGTCCACCCTGGTCCGAGGTGGTAGCACCTGTTAGGATCCCAGCTATGGGAAAATAGTTAACCCTGAAACTGAGGTAAAAAGCATTATAAAAGTGTAAAAAAAGGTTTTAATAACAGAAATACTTTGTAAAAAATTATTACCAGAAATTAATTTTTGAAGAAAAAAAACTATTACCAGCAATATATTTTTGAAAAAAAAATATTACCAGCAATATGTTTTTGAAAAAAATAAAATAAAATAAAAATATTACCAGCAATACATGTTTTAAAATAATATTACCAGCTATACATTTTTGAGGAAAAAATATTACCAGAAATAGATTTTTGACAAAACAAAATATTACCAAAAAAAAAAAAGTTGTCAGCATTAAATAACCCATTGGGGTTGATATGCCGTAAAACACAACAAACCAAACCAAACCATAAATATAGCATGCCATGAAACTATATTTTTATCATACACATACACACACACACACACATATATATATAATTTAATACAAGTAAAAGGTTTGTCACTTAGATGATTGATGTTACCTTCAGCATTCCAACTCCAGAGTTTTGTAGACAAATTGGCTGCCCATTTATCTGGAGTATCAGCAATTGATGGCTTATAACAAAATGATGACATGAAGTGTCATATGAATATACAATATTTGAAAATGATGAAATTGATATAGCATAAAAAACAACTCTTTAATAATGGTTTAGGAGCAGTGAAAATACTCAGACATTTGACAGTTTATATTTAAAGATGTACTGTAAACCAGAGTCTGAAATCTAAAAAAAAAATCCTTAACAAAGAATTTTTATTGGTCATTAACCAAAGTTATATATGTAATCAAAACCTGTAATTTTGAAAAACATATTTATAAGTAACTAATAAATGGTTAACAATGATTGTTATTAATATTTTAATATTTATTCCAATCAATCTAATAACACAGATAACCCCAAAATGCAATTACTTTCATCCCAAATTTTTAAACTTGCCTGATGGATAAGTATCTTTTTTAAATTTATACTCTTCCAACTAAATACATGTCTCTCCATGTATCTAACTGTTCATATATATATATATATATATATATATATATATATATATATATATATATATATATATAAGTGGACATTGAGGTCTTATATTTACATACACTCTTCCTCACAAATATATAAATGCATGTAGATGTGAGAGTGTATAATTAAAACAAAAATGTAATATCCCCATTATCTGCTTAAATAAAAGATGATCTTTTGGCAAGTACAACTCACCCAGGCAGAGTAAATTAAGTTCAACAAGTACATTTAGTAAAGTAGGTGCAATCATTAGTTAAAATTGAGCTTATGAAACTACAGTCACTGCATTTGTCTGTTTATATATATTTTTATCTTAATTTCTATATTAATCAATCACTTATAAATGTGAGTGGACATTGGGGTCAACATCGAGTTATGACAGTCTGTTTCAGGCTTGAAAGCAATCTTCAGGCCATGTTATTTTAGAATAATTTAAAATACAACTGTTCCTGCCTATTCAATAACCATTAGGATTAACACAATAAACCAGATATCCTTGTTCACTCTTATATTTATACATGCTCTATTCATCACTTTTACCCATAAAAATAGCACACCTTAAAACTCTGTGTGTGTGCAATTACAAATATTAATGCTTTGGGGAATAATAAATAGTAATTTGAATATGAAATTTTTTATTTACAATTCATCTGGATCAGTTCAAAATAAATCAGTTATTGATTATATATTTAATAATAATGTAAATCTTTGAAAAATAAAAGTTTATTTTTCAAAACTGTTTCTGTCTGTAAATATCTGAAAAAATGAACAGAAGTAGAACATTAGTCACTTTTATAGCAAGCATTTTTTTATAAAAATTCTGGTGAATTTTTTGAGATACAAGTTACTTTTCTTGCTTTATAAGGTGCTTATTTTTGATTGCTACTAATTCTACTTATATTAACCATTATTAATTATTGTTGATTATTTCTTTAATTTTGATTTTACTTGTTTTTCATCAAAACTATGCACAACATCAGTCTGTAGCCATTAATAAACAGTGTGAATCAGAAATAAAGTATAGGCTCTTAGTGAGACAGACTTTTGCTTCAAAAAGTCTTTTTACACTAACAGTTGCTCTACTGCTTGAGCTATAGAAACTTTTATTGTTGGCAGAAATTCAAATCTTGCAATTTTATTTATTCTTTGCTCCTTAAACCCTGCTGATTGCTTGATTTGATGTTATTATTTTTACATACATCAGTAGTATTAGTATTCTTTGATTTTTTATTAAATGAAACAAAAGAGATGTGAGCTTGAATCTTATTCTGAATTTCTGATTTGTGCTGTTTTTCTAAGTGGTTGCAATGAATAGCAATTGAAATTAAGATGATAAATCTTACATATATAAAAGCCAATGTGTACTGCTTTATAATGCACAAAACATGTCACACATGATTTTTAGTTTTCCTTAATAAGTGTCTCATTGGATAACTGAAGTATGGATGGCTAAAAATGGCAAAAGTATCTACCCAGCATTACAACACTCTAGAATTAATAGTGGACAATACTTCATTTAATACAAATTCAAGATAATTTTTACTGTTATTTTGTTTGAAATCTGCTATAAAGATTTAACTGTATTGGAAATTATAATGCTTGGACATTTATCTGTTACACAAGGAAGAGGAGGCAGATGGTGATGATGGCGATTTATTATAATCAACCTATTGCGCTTTTTATATAAAAGTCATCTTTAATTGCTGATCTAGTGACAGCATTTCCTCACATTTTTGTCAGGATATTTTAGCACTATACAGTCTTCTTTGTTAGGATATTTTAGCACTATACAGTCTTCTTACTCTGTTATCAGTAAGTATATTCATATACATATAAGATTTGCAATGCCCATGTGGCAGTTATCCCCTATATTTTCAAAGAGAAAACTATATGTGTACATTCATTTTTATATAGTTGGTATTAAAAAAATGAAAAAAATATAACTCAAATTTATTTAGCTTCAATTAAAATTACATCTGAAACAATTTTTATAAATATTCTTTGAAAAGGATATTGTTAACCAATCCTCTTTATCATTGTTAAAATGTCCTCTCTCCAAAGTGTCAAGTATTCAGAAACATGTAATGGTCTAAAAATATACTGAAAAAAAGCATTCAGACAAAATAGGATAGAGATAAAATGAATTATTACTTATTTTTTTCAACAGACAACCTTTGCTTTTTATGCGAGCAATTAAAAAAAAGCATATCCATTCATCTTATTCATAGAGCAACTGTTATATTACTTATATTAGAGTGATTAGTTTGCTAAGTTATTGAGTATTAATTTGTTTTGCCACTAGTGTTAATTTATTACTAGCACCAAAGTTGCATTTGTCCAATAAATATGTAATTCATCAAATAAAAAAAAAGTTTATTCTTTTCCATTATCATTCTATTATGACAGGAAGCAATCCACAATATAGTAGTTCCTTATAAATCTGTATGCAAGTTAAGCAATTTACACAATATAATTTGTTTCACTAAATAATACAAAATAATACTTGGCAATACTTTTAAGTGCTATATGCTACAAAGTTTTAATCTAGCAGTGGTCACAAGGCTTTTTAAAGAATTTCAGGAAATGTTTGAGTATTAAACTAACTGGTAAAGAAAAGAGTTTGGAATCGGTTTTGCTTTAGCTTAAAGAACTTGTGTTTATAACAAGATAGATTTTTACCAAGTTTAGTGCAGCTCAAGACTACGATCTAATTGCATCAATAGAAAAATGAATTCATTAAGAATTCTTTATAAAATTCTACTTGCTAACCTCCATAACATGATAAATGGTCTGTGATAATTCTTGGTTAGAACCTAAAATGTGTTGATTTAACTTATTACTCCTAACAGCTGCTTTATTGAGTTGACCAAAAAGATTGTTTTTGTTATTAGATAGCATTAGGAGTGTTTAACTTTAATCACCTTCATTCAAAAAGATTATTTCTGATTGTATTGTGTTGTGCATGCTTTTAAAAAAGTTATCATGATTAGAATACTTTTGCTTTCTTCATTCTAATATTGAAGATGGAAGAAAATAAGTAACATTTTTAGTATACTGTTCCATTATATTTTAAGAAAGGTAAAAATGCACATCAACAAAAAATTCATGCAGCTTATGAAAAAGGTATTGTGAATTGTATGAGCAGTGATGATTTCCCACTAAATGAGTCTCTATGATTGCATAGACCAGTTGATAGATAATCAAATCTAGACATTATTTGAGAATAATCAATGTTATACAATGTCAACATAGCTACTATACTTTAAAATATCCAAATAAAATTCTGAAAATCATTTACACTTTCCTGCTTATGTTAGTCCCTTTGATGTGTGGTTTCTATATAAACAAAAGAAAAAAAATACTATTTTATTTCTTTTAAACAAGTTGCAGGAGATTGCAAAGCAAGTGAAATGAAATGCCACTAAATGAAGCAAAAGCTGGTTTTAATCTGAAGGAGGTGGCACTGTATATATGTTTGGAAGGGAGTTGTCTCCTATGACCTCCTTTTTTCAGAAGAGCAAATGATTGATTCAAACATTTAATACTCTTAATTAGACCAACTGATGACAGAAATTAACAATGTGTGTAGAATTAGTTAAGAGAAATGCCTTAATATTCCATTGGAGTATTACTAGATGCATATATTTCTTTAGTAATCAGGCCGTATTTGTTGCAGCATGGTAACTTTTCACTCTTTCCCCAGATAATGCACTTTCAGAATTCTCTAATGAAAGAAATTTGAATTTGATGGAAGACTGTAAAATGCACCCAATGCATTATTTTGTCAAGAAGAATATAAAGTCCTGGGATTGTAAAATTATGAAGTAGGCTGAAACAAGATAATAAATATATTGTTCAGTAATGTTAACGTTTTAAACATCAAATGTTGTCTTATAAAGATTTTTGTATCATAAATTCAGTCAAGTGTTTTTTTACAAGATTTGGTTTCTGTTAGCTTCTAAATAATATCATTTACAAGTCTGTTTTAAGATGAGAACATTAAGCAGAAATAAAGTTATTTATAATTTATGATAAAGGATAAAGTGCAACATTGAAGATGCAAGCTTTGAAATTGAACTATATTGTTTACTTTTAGAACACATTCTTTCTTTATAAATTTTGAACACATTAAAAACATAGAAGATGAAAGTAACTGTGAAAAACATGTTAGTCAATATTTAACTAACAAACCAAAATGTAGTTCATTTTGTTATTATTTCAATGTTTATTCACATCATCATAAGAGCATCATGATTAAAAGTAACTTTTATTTATAGGAGTTAGATGGTGCCATAATCTAAGAAATTGTTGAGGTGTCAGGTTGGGTTATTCATGACATTTCTAAGGCAGCAGAGGTGGAATGGTGAATAATCCTCTTCTGAAATAGGTATTATTGGGTAACATGTTACAAGTAATAAGCAGGAATCCCTGTGTTTACCTCTGTCAAACATGTAAATAAATTAACAGATTTAAATGGTGTATAAAGGATAAAAAAAGGTATTTGTAGATGAAGAATTGTAAATCGAAAATAAAATCAAGAAGCTGATTGGATAGTTTAATTACCAAGTAGTTTTCTGTTTTGATTTTGACTAACTTTCTCTAGTAATATATACAGACAAGTTAAAACATCATGCACTCTATGCAAGTACTTTAGCTAATCAATCAAGACAATGCAGTTAGATTTCAAAGTAGCAATCAATCCTTCATTGGATTTAAATTTGGGGAGTGTGTTGAATTGAAGAATATTATAGTATTTGGAATTTTTACTTAAAAATATAAAACTAAGTATTTAAAATGAAAAACTTGCTTTTTAGGGAAAAAAATCTCATTTCACATCAGCTTTAGTTCATTCACATTGACTGAGGATTGAACTATAAACTTGCAGACTTCCAGAATAATGTCTCAGTTAAAGAATGTTCATCTTGGCCTTTAACAAAACAATTTCAAGAAAATAATTTGAAACCTCACCTTTATTTTAACTGCAATTTCTTTCATCTTTATTTGTCCTAAGCAATTCAAAGTGTTCCTATTCCTTTATCATATTCTTTCTTTCACCTCTTCCCTTGTAATTTTCAAAGTCTTCTTATACAGCATGCCATGACCACTGGCCTCTGGCTACATATAGCTTATTCAAGAGAGCAGCCATTTTGTAAAAGCAGCAGACATTTTTTTTCCTTTTTACTTTTCTGAAGCCAATTTAAGGGCTCAGCATTTCATTTTTTTGAAATTTGTTTATCTTGTTTTGGAACTTGCAAAAAAACAAACAAAATAATTGAAGAACACTGCTGACAGTGAGAATGCTCTAATTGATTTAGCCAAAAGGAATGCAATAAACTTTAGATAAGGATATAACTTGACTGATATAATTCTTTATTGAAAAGAGAAGGCCTATGGGGGATAACTAAATCCTATTTGTTATTTCCGTGTTATAACTGCCATTTTGTTTCTATTCTGGGTTTTGAGAATGAAAAGAGAGAGAATGAGGAATAAAGATGACATCAAAGATGACTTATATTGTCTTCTTCCAATTGAAAATGCTCATTCATTGCATATCACACAGTTAACACTTTAATTCAATATGTTTGCTTGTGATTCTCCAAAGGTAAAAGTCACATCTGAATAATGTAAATGCAACAAAAAAGATATATCTACTACCATGTTTTCTTTTGATATCATAATGATACTTGAAGGAAAAAATTAATAATAAATTCTCTATATTCTTTTTTTTATTTTTGAAATTTAAAATGGTGAAAATGTTCAATTTTTATGGGAGCATTTAATAGCCAGCATATTTCATGGCAGTATTATTTGTTAGCTCTTGAAAATGTTTCTAATATAACTTAAATTTTTTTAGAAAATATGTTTTATCTTATTCTGTATTTTATAGGATTGATTTTCTTTCTGACAATTTTTTTTATAATTTTGAGATAATGTATTTTCTAGCTTATGAATTTTCCATCAAAGGAATTTTTAAAACTTTCAAAATCAAAGGATTTTTTTAGAGCTTTAGAAAATGTCACTAATATTTCCAAACCCTTTAAACTCTATACATACCCCCTCTTTGCAGATAAAAGAGGGTTAAATGTCATATATAAGTATATATACTGTTGTTATTTTCAAACTTTTTATAAAACCTGAAATAACACACCATTTTTGATGTAGCAGTTGAAATTCTGTGTAGTGATGACATAAAACTGAATATTATAAAACACAACTACTTCTTGTGATTACTCATTAACTTTTAGGTTATTAAACTGTTTTAAGGGACACAAGAATATTGGTTTTATAAAAAAAAAATACACCAAGATTAATCATATATGCCTTATTAGTAAGTAGTTTTAGTAGTTTTGATATTATGCAGTCTCATCCCCACACACTGCAATAAGCTGTCATCTTTTACATACATATACAAGGAGGTGCTGAAAAGTTCTTGGTTCATCTACTAAGCAATTAAACAAATCTGATATTTGGTCTTTATTTTGAGCAGTGGATCAAACTGAAATCTTTTCAGCACTCTCTGATTTATGTATATACTATCATGTGTTTTTGTGTATGTTTACAAGTTTAATTTATTGATACATAATTCTGAGTTTACTATTTGTCTTTATAAAATGAATCAAGGTACATTCAATTGAATTACCTTTTACTTGAGTGTTGCTGCAAGTTGTGTATGGCATTTATGGTTTTTCTTACTTATTCCTTATTTATTCATAGAAATTACTGCAAAAGAACCTTCTTTTTTTAACTTTACTTTACCAGAGTATTTTTTCAGTTCTAATTCAACAAAAGGAAATACATAAATTTTCATATGATATACTTTTTAGGAAGATCAATGTCTATTTTTATCTAATCTTCTAATCATATTTAAACCAACTTGATAGCTAAGGCAAAAAAAGAAATGAGTTTACTTCCTGTGTCAGTTAAAATCTAGAAAAAGATTAGGATTCAAATGCAGATTTTAAAAGTAGGCAAATTCAAATTGAAAAACAAATGTTAATCAGTAATATTACTTCCAGTACATTTGTATAGTTGTAAAATCTATAATACCTACAGATTAAGATATCTAAACACAGAAAGTGGAGTTAATTCCATTGGCATTTAAAATATTATTTCAAACACTCTCAGAATATTATGAAAGTAATCAAAAAGGTTAACAAAATTATCTATATTTCTATCTTATTTCTTAATCAAATATTAATTACCAGCAAGCATATTTTTCGGAATTATTTTTATCATTTATAAATCTAGACTTTACTCTTGGGTTGATATGATTAAACAAAGAAATTAAAACATACATAAAATAATGAATTCAGTGCATGTTATTTATGCTTCTTTTTTTTTCATGTATTATTCAAAACAAAACTCATGGTCATTTGAGCATACAGCATAGATTCTTGGTTTCTGTATAGCATTGAAAATGATACACCTGGACTGATATGTACAAATAAACAGTGTAAATGCTGGCAGATTATCAACAGAATACTGCTAGAACTGTAAGATCAATACCTCGACACTGAGACAAGGAATTGAGCTGATATCTCATTTGTTTCTGTCGGTTACTTCTCTACATTACTTTGTTATACTGGGTCATGTACACATTGAATGTAAAGGTCATCTTGTTGTCTCTTATTCTAATTATCTGATGTTAATGACATTAAGTCCAAAGAAAGAGAGAAAGATAAATGTGATAAAAAAATTTCCTTAAAAAACAAAAAATCTCTGCTAACCTAATATACACTTCTTATACAATCTGCTCTGTAAAATTGCAATTGGTATCTAGGTATAAAAACAAGTTCTAAAAGGAATTACTTTGTTCATTGGAAATATTAACAAAATCAACCATATTTTCTGTTTGATAATCAAATATTGATTACCTGTTTTCAGAGTTACTTTCATTTATTGGCTCTTATTATTTCAAAAGTACTTTCTTTTCATCTGTGTATAAGTTTAAAATCCTACAAAAGTACCAAACCATTTTTCAGTTAATTTCCCATGACCTTCATTGTCTTCACTTTGATACTGTAATCATTGAACAGTATATTCATAAATGTAAAATTTATTTAATTCATAAATTGTATCAATGAATGATTGAATATTGAACTAATCACCAAAGATTTTGATGTTTTCTGGTAGACGAGCAAGACTAAATTAAAATAACTTCCTAACTGCTCAATTCCCTTTGATGGGTAATGTTATTCATTCTGATCCATTTTTAATAAAGTAACCAATTAATCTAACAATTAAAAGTGATTGACAAATATAAGAAAGTAAAAAAGAAATCTTTTAACTTTAAGGTTTTATTAAAAGATGAATAGAGTCTATATTTGTTAAGCCCTTTACCAATAGCTCAATTGAAAAGGATCAGTCTCCTACAAATTTGGCAAACAACTTATTGACTTATTTGAACTAATATCCTCATCTTTGTTACTTGTAACTGGTAATGACCTTTCATCCTGCAACATTTAAAGGCATTTCATATCACAGCTATATGTAATTAATATTTATTGTTCGTTTATTTATATAATTATATAACTATATATATATATATATGTATATGTAATTTCTTAAGTTGAAACATGTAATGGTCTAAAAATATACTTTTGTATTTCTCTTTACTTTGTGTTGTTGGAACTATTGTCATTTTTAAAAGATGTTTTTATGGTGATTTTAATGGTGACTTGCTTTGTAAAATTCCATTTTTTCTTTCCAGGAAAATAAAAATTTCACTTTCTATTACTTTCAGTAAAAAGCTATGAATATAAACTGAAATAAAAATACCTGGATGATATCAGAAAAAATTTAACTTCATTTTGAGCCTTTAACATTAGAACTGAGATTAATTCTATGTCAAATATATGTAACGCTTTTATTTATCAGGCCAAGATGAGTCAAATATTGTCAGCTTTTCTCATGTTTTGGGGGAATCATACTGCATGATTTAAAATTTGAGTCAGAATTTTCTTTCAGAAAGATGATAAGCAGTTTCTCTATATGATGAAGTATTCTTTTGACCAATTTCATGGTCAAGGGAAAAATGATATCAAATCTCTATTTAAGGAATTTTAAGAAAAAAATGATAGATATGTTCAAAATCTATTTGATTCAACTCACTTTTTTCGTTAAATTTGCTTCTGCATAATTTCATATGTAAAATAAAAATTCTTTCAATAATAGATTTGAAAAATCTGGTAGAACTTTAGGTGTACATTCAATATACTAATCAGTATAAAGCTTTTGACTTAAGGATAAATCTTTGTTTTATTAAGTGTATCTAAATTATCAAATAGATATTATTTAAAAAGGTACACAGGGGTTTCTTTCTTTTGTTTTTTTCTATATTATTAGATATATTAGCTGCTTTGTTTTCTTTCTCAGATGCACTGTCAATTCCTGTATTTTTTTTTTAGTTATAATCAAACTCTTAAAAATAAATTTCTAAATGTAATAACCATTATTCCTTTCTTTTGTTGCATTTAAACTATTCAAGAAATCCACTATTTTTCTTTCTGTTCTGTTTGATTCTTTGATTCAATTTGGGAAATATTTGTATTTTTCAATTATTTTCTCTCATTACTGACACAGCAAATTAATAACTGGATTTAATAACAATTTCACGATGATAATTGTAATGATTCAATTTACTGTTATACTAAGAGATATTTTTCTTAATGCAGTTCTGCCATAGCTGTAACTTATATAAATTAGTTCTCTTTTTTAAACTTAGGCAGACAGATAAAAAAGAACTTATTAAAAACACACATATGAAACAGCAAATTTTCTTTTTTAACAATAGCATATAGAAAAACATACATTTAATGGTACATCATATATATTATCCAATTAAAAACTTTTTAAATTCCCTTTTAGAATTAAAGAATTTTTAAATTTTTTTATTCTTTTTAAAGATTGGCATTTTTATGTTTAAATTTATGCTAATATTTTAAACAAATGTAATGTTATAACATTGTTTCAATTTTATTGCTTTAAAGAATAAAAATGCAGTTAATTTTTAAAACAAGGTATTATGGGCTGGTTATATAACTGTTTTTCCTCTCAGAAAGCTTCTTCCCAAGAATCACTACTTTGTGGAACAGACTCCCAAGTGGATGCTTTCTCAGACACTACAATTTTAACCCCTTCAAGTCTAGAGTCAGTTGTTATCTATCTTTCATATCCTTGTCAGTTTCACTTACTACTTCTTCCTCTTACATTCATATCACACAACTCATTCAGTAACCCTCTACCTTGAGTTGCTCTTGGGTCTTGTATTGGATGAACTTTAGTAAAAAAAATAATATAGTTCATAGTTATTATAAAATAAGAGGGACAGACTTTAAATTTCTTAGGAAAGATAAATAAAATCATTTTGGTTGAATATCAGGAATTAGATTTCAATAATGTTCATTTTTCAAGATGGCAAATTTTATTTATTATAAATGTTAATATTCAAATTTCTGCTTATTGTGTAAGTAATCACTATTGCATATTCAGAGATATAAGTATACATATATATATATATATATATATATATATATATATATATATATATATATATATATATATATATATTCCATAAATGCAACAGGGCAAAGTAAAAGGTATAGAGAACAAAGAAGCATAAGAAAGAAATGGGGCTGATTAAATTGAAATAAGAATGATGAGTAAAGAGAAATGATAATAGATAAATCTATGTATTTATGCAGTAATCATCAGAAGAGCAGAGGAATATTATACAAGAATGAAATAGACTTAAACACTTAAATATTCATACTACATGGGTATCTACAGTTTATATATTCCTGAATATACTGATTGTAATAAGAAAATTGTATTTTATAAATTGAAAAAAATGTGAAAATGCTGTATCCCATTAAAATAAAAAAAGAACAAAAGAATCTATGCTTATACCAGGAACTAACCTCTACTACTGGTATCAGAACTTAAGCCAGCCATTATTGTTTCAGCCATTATACAGATTCTAAATGACACTGATAAATTGATATTAGTAACAAAATAAATTCTCTCTTTCACACGCATGCTCATATATACATATAGTTAGGAAAATCAATAAATAAAAAGTTTTCTTTACATACAAAGAATTCAAAAGTGTGTTTCAAAAACTGTTTCAAGTTACCTTCATCAGCAACTAAAATCTGGGGTTATGGTGATTTGAAAGTTGAGTTCTGGTAATACTCATACAAGCCCCACCCCCAAACTTTATCACATGCTATACAAGTATCAGAGTAGAGTGGAAACTAATTGTCTCTAACTTGCTTGAAATGCATTTACCTAAAAATTCTTGTTACATAACTGTTTTTACAGAAAAAAAAATGAACCTACAAGAGGTGCTGAAAAGGGATTCTAAGAAAACCATGATGTTTAGTCATTTGGTCAGATTTTAAAAAATAGATAAAAAAAAAACAATTGTCCCTTGAGTCAACATAGTGGATAGATAGATCCAAATGATATACATTTGTGCTGTATCAGAAATTTCTATTGTTGAACTGAAAAATACTCTGAAATATTTGCAATCATTTATTGATCACTGTCTGCAGATAATGGAAGGAGAGTCTATTTAAACTAGGAAATAATAAGACACAACATTAAACACAAAAAATATATAAATATATTAAATATCAAATAAACCTTAGTAAATTTATAAAAAAATAATTTTGAAAATACATATTCTTTAAAGAATAAATCCCTACATAAATACAATAATTCTGAGGAATAAATAAGTAGTACACGCAATATAATTTCAAGAAAATGAATTTAAGAAATAGCATTCCACCTGAATTAAAAATATAAAAATACACAGAAAATAGTTGCATTCACATGTAAATATAGAGATGTGATTATTTTGTCAATTACTAGTTGATACTGATATACAACTGGTGGTGTGAAAAATCTTAACAAATAACCATGTCTCTTAGCCATACAAACCCAATTCTTTGGGAATGTCCCTTTCATGAGCTACTCAAACACCACAAACTGAACTCCTTCATGGAAAGAGTAAGGGAAGAAAAATTACCACTTGGTCACACTTATGATATAATTTATGATTGATAGTGAGTAGGGACATTTAGAGAATACCTAGATGCAAATCTGGCATCAATACCTAATCAGCATGAGCTCTGCCATTAGTTCTCTGAAGTTAATTTAAATCTATGTCATGTTAGAAAGACCTTAGCTCCTTTTCACAATCTGGACTTGATAGCAAGATGGCAAGCCAGAAACTAAGAATTATGGCAAGAGAATGAACAACTACAATATTGTTCTATGCATTTAAGCAAACACTTGGATTTCTGTACATTTTTGGGAGGTTTCATCCGAGAAAGCAGAGAATTATTCACCTACAATATCACCTAGTATCAACTAGTTCTTTCTATCATAATTAGTGTAAATGAGTACTAACATCTGTATTCAGATCACCTTACCTTCAATCATATATGTTCTAATTCTAAACCAGAGCACTTTACATGGTCTAACAAAACTCATTGGCTCCTTGGGGCTTGTGGGATACTGATTACCTACATAAAATCTTACAGGGATTGGAATCAAAATACCTAACATCCAATTGATAGCAATCAACAACTTGAATTTTTCCCTTTTGTTCCATTAGCCTTTTGAATACAAGATTCCCAGTCAGTTAAATAAAAAAAAGAAAAACTTGTTGGATTTTTCAGACTATATTCAAATATCCAGTTGCAGAAGTAAAACTTGCTGGGAGTCTATATTGTTAATCAAAGTTTTTCAGTACATACTATTCCAATGCCATCTTTTTCTTCTTCCATGGGCTGTGCCCCTTTATGGCTCTCCACAATTTCTTGCCATTTGTAGTGATAAAGTCATATACTTTGCTAAATTAAATTGATAACCCTCTTTCCTCAAAAATATTATTTCTTTCAGATGACTACTAACAAAGACTAGCTAAACTTTGTTATTAATTCACCTATAACACTTTGACAATGTCATTAAACAAACAGATAAAACACTTGATTGTTTATCATGGTAACTTATATACATATCAAACAAAGACATTCTCTAAGGAACAACAATAACTTTGGAAATGTTTGCTTCATAAAAATGAAGAAGAAATATTGAAAATGACTCATTTGCCAAATTTTAGTTCATGGCAGGAAGCATTTATCAGCATTTGTCCATTATTCAGCTATCATATTTTGATTATGTTATGGTTTTAATAGACCTGGCACAAAGTAGTACTTGCTTGAATGACTTTTGTTGCCAAAGACTTCTTGAGTTGGTCTTTATTGCTGTCTTTATTAACATTTTTCTGCATTGTCTACTTACTCTGCTTTGATAAATTTATGTTTCTAACAGACCTGGCACAATGTTTTCATTTGTTTCTGTTAATACTTCCTGCTTGAACCAAACCCATGGCCTATGTTGCTTTGATTATTTCAGTAAATTTGAAGCTGGCTCATACTTATTCCACTGGTAGTTTTTATATATTCTTGAAACTTCTGAAAGTATAGATATTACAATTTCTACTATATCAAAGGCAAGCTAACTTCTGCAGCCTTACTCTCCTTAAACAAAAAATGAGTGACAACTTTAGAAAAAAATCCTTCTTAATGGAACATCATTCATGACTCTATTACCTAAGTAGTTTTCAGTTAATCCACATACACATGCAACTATTTCATTATTCAGAACAAGAAAATGAACTGCTTCAATCAGGTATGTAGGTTTGATATCTATTTTTATTAAATTAACTATTGATATCAGCCCAGCTATGTTAATGAACATCATCTCCTCAGTCTCATCTAAAAAAGAAGGTATGTTCTCATCTTTTACTTCTGCATTGGTCAAAATATCCATCCACAATGACAGATTTCTACTTTTGACAGACTTTAGTTTCATACTTTATGATTTTTTTTAAACATTATTTTTCACCACATTTTTTTAAAGCTTCATTTATTTTATTATTTAGAAGTGGATGTTATAACAATGTTCAAGAAGCCATCATCTCTTTCTTTCATATTTCTTAACTTCCATCTTCAAAGTTTAAATCTATTATATACATTGATTAATCTTCACTCATGACACTTATGTGGCTTCATACCAGATTAGAATATGAGCTTAAGTTAAATGTACTTAGTAGCCAGAAGGCCATGCATGCTACATTCTATTGAAAGCCTTTCTGCTTTTCTCTTCCCCTATATATAGTTATCTATTGAATATGATAAGAGGTATCTCAATTATGTTGTGGCAATTGCCAAGTACAAGTAATTATAAAAAAAAATATTTAAATTTATCCCAAATTTTCTTTCATCAGGGAGAACTCTATTCATGCCTTAAATAAATGTGGTGACTGCAGCTGAAAAATAATTAAAAACTTAAATAATTGGATTTTACAGGTAATTCCATCGTGTCTCTACACGTACATATATATACTTATATATGCATATATATGTGTTTGTATATAAGTATAAAATAACGGAAGATAGGTATGGACATTTTCATTATGTCAAAGTACAATGGCACCACTTACTATTACATACTACTCATTCTTGACTTTTGGTACAGTGTGTATAAATATATTGTTCCTCAGAAATTGCTATATATTTTATTGTTTTACATTTGAAAATTTTGTTGGAAATTGTAGAAACTGAAAAATGAGGAACCACTTTTTAAAAATATTTTTATTCATACAAAATTGCATACTTTAAGACAAAAATATATGATCATAGACTTGACCTGATGCAACTCCTATTTAACCCATATCATGAAGATGTATCACATGACTCAGTACTCTATATTCATACACACTGGCATGTAAAATTTTTGGGTCACCTTGGTAAATTAATTATTTTTGTTAACTTTACTACTAAATTGAGAGTGATTAGCAGCATGCTTTTCTCACTACATTTTATGATTTTTAGAGGAGGGCCAGAAAACAAGTTATGCATTTTCATTAATGCTTTATGGCAGTTGATAGAGCATCTTAGTGATGCTGAAGAAAGCCATGCAAAAGTACTAGGCAACCAGTGAAAAGTTCCCCTTTTAGCTCTTTTCTTAAGCTAAAAAGGAATTTTTTGCAAAAAGTGGTCTTTATTATTACAGAAATAACAAAACATCAAAGTTCGGAGTTGGTGATTAGTGTTGCTGCCTTTGGCTTGGATAATTGCTTCAATTAGATATGGCAATGAATGCAACATGGTCCAGATTTGCTCATTGGGAATTTTTCCAATTCTTCTTGGCAGTAATACCAAAGCTTTTGGAGATTGTGTGGTTTTCATTGGAGCACTTTTTTCTTCATTTCCCACCCCAATGGTGGGAGATGAAGATCAAAACTTTGTGCTGGCCAGTCTTCTAAAATTTGAACATCTTCATCCACAAGAAACTATTTTGTTGCATGTGATATGTGACGAGTACTGTCATGCTGAAATATTTCTCCATTTTTTAAGTCTGGCAGAAGATCATAGTAAATTAATATAGTTTTGCTGTTTAAGCTTCCATTAACTTTTACCAATTTTCTTCTACCATTATTTTTGATGCAACCCCACACCATTATGTGTCCACCACAAAATTTTACCATCTCTGTGGTATATCTTGCATTGTTTCTTTCTCCCACTGGTCTTTTTACAGATTCTCTTGTATTAGAATGTAACTATTTTGCATTCATTACTAAAAATTACTTTTTGCCACTTTCCAGTATCCTATGTTACATGTTCTTTTGGCTATTTCAATCTTTTATTCTGATGTTTTCTTTGGCTATTGATGCTTTTTGCTGCTATATGCCCATTTAAGTTGTTTTTTCATAATATTCAGCATACTGTGTCAACTGAAGCCTCACTTTTAAGACAGCATTCACTTTTCACTTTTTGGGCTGTTAATCTTGTGTTCCCTACTGAGACTCACACTCTTTTTTTCATCTCTCTTGTCTAACTTTTATGAACTTCTGGTTTTCTTTACATTTAAGACACTTCCAATAATAACAATCTTCCAATAATAATATCTTTTGAATGGTTTGAATACTGTTTCTAGAAATTCCCATCACTTGTTTAGTCATCTTACCCTTCAAAGTCACAACTTTCATCTTTATTTCAGCAGAAATTTTAGCCATGACTTTAGGGTAAAAAAGCAAGCTAATATTCAACTACAATAATTTGCCAAGGCACCTTACACTATGTTAATATGGTGATACAATTCCTATGTAGAAATTTGCATATTATCATGACTTTATCATCTCAGATCTTTCCAATAGTTTTGTATGGAAAATGCAATAACTTATTTTCCAATCCTCAAGGTCCATAGGTACTATTGATAAAAGCATACTGCTAGATAATCTTAACATAATAAAATAAAGGTGTATAATCATTTTATGTAGTTGGCCCAAACTTGACCACAACAGTGTACATATCTCAAAATTTATGGTTAACCAATAGACATCCAATTTATAATCAAAGTTATCTGTATATACACTCTTACTTTGAAATGCTAAAATTCCAAATTCTAAAATGTGTCTGGTTCCCAGAATTTTAGATAAGAAGTTATATTCTTATATTTGTTATTATTTTTTGTTCTTCATCATTATCATCATTTTTTATTTTCTTTAACATTGCTGTTCATATCAAACTCTTCATATTCCTCACTGTCTTTATTATATTCATTTGTACTATAATTTGTATGGTTAGTGTAATTGACATGAAAAGTGGAATTGTCAAGCTGAGTTCAAATTCCTGACTGATCTGTTGTATTCACTTTTGCACAAATGCCTTTGGGTAAAGTATAAGTCTGTCTCTTTTTCCTCCAGATATAGATTAAATAGTAGGGCAGATTGGGATTTCTAGTCCTGGCTAGCAACCAGTGTAAGGGAAAGAAAATTCTGAATTCCAAACCATGACAAAACCACCAGGAAAACACTCCGCTATCTGTATTTTCTTTATTATCTGTGACTTGCCATAGGGTCTATAGCAATGCACAGATAATAAAGAAAAATCCATGGTGAATCATGATGACCTACATCTCAAAGGGACATGGCCTTAAAAACAAACTATAATTGAAATACTTTTTATGTCAGTGTAAATTACTTAGTGGTAATTGTTATTCTTATCTATATTTCTGTGTTTATGTCCATCAATTCTAGGTTTGAGAGTCATCTTATCCATCCTTAACTTCTTCATATGCTATTTTATGTTTTCAAATTTGTAAAATACTCTTTTTATAGACTCTTTTTAAGGACTTTCTTATTCTGGAGTTATTGACTAATGAGTATCTGCTGGAAGAATAGACAGCAGTTGTTGGATATGTTGACTAAAACGAGAATACCTTTTGGGTGTGACAGTCAAATTTATTATTTGGGTCCATGTTTTGTTTTTGTTATTGTTAGCATTTCCCTCATTTGTGTAAAGTCACACCATACCCTGTGTATTTTTCCATTTGTAATACTGACACAGACAGGTTAAATCTTGCTCAAGTCTGAATTCACCAATAGATTTTCATTTTCCTTATTAAGAATACTTACCAATCTTATATATACTATATTCATTTAAGTATATCCTCTATTTTTCTCTTCCTAAGTTTTTACCTTAGACTAATTTTTTCCTCCTTTTAACTCATTTATCTAATAGTAGAAGCAGTTGAGTAAAAAAATTACTCATCCACAATTTCAATTTTGGAAACTTCTACAAATTCTTCTTGGAGAAAATATTTTCTTTAGTCACATGACATTCTTTATATTTATAGATTTTTGCCATTGTTTTACTTTCTTTCTTTTTTTACTTATTATTTAAAACTAAGATTATTGTTTCAATTGAAATCCATTTCTTATTCTTGTTATTGGTTATTTATTAACCTTGTTTGGTACAAGGGCACATCTATGGAAAACTCAGTATATGATTGAACTCCTTATACAAATAAAGTGGTCTATTCTTTTGCTTCATTTTATTATAATTTAAACTCCTTTTTTCCCTTTTCCACAATCTTCTCCCACTTTTTCTTCTCCTTACCTGTGGTAATAAAATAAGCACATCCCATCTACCCTCTTACTTGTTACTATCCATCACAATAAAATAAACGTTTTTGGCACTAAAGCTGAATTAGTCAAATAAAGCTTCATAAGCTTTTATTTAAAATTGTTACACCACCCACTCTTTTTCTTATGTTTGGAAACAGAATATCATAATATTGGGATTTTTATGATTTTCGTGTGATCAACTTTGTTTTAATTATCAGTAAATATCATATTTATTATTATTATTATTACTGTTATGATTATCAACAATAATTGGTGTTTTTATGCATTATTGTTACCAATGTGCTCATTATAATTTATAGTTTTTCTTAGTTGATGTTGCCTGTATTTTTTCTATTATCATTAATGTCAATTATTGTTTTTTATATTTGAATATTTATAATTATTCTAATGGTTTTCATTATTTTATAATTTTTTCCTCAGTACATAATCACCACTATTATTATTATTCCTTTTGCTATACCTATTTAATTATTTAATTTATAATTTTAGTAGTAGTAGTAGTAAGTGCTTTTTCACTTCTTTATTTGTGTTTTACCATTGTTGCAATTGTTTCTTTTTATTATTATAACTTTATTCTTATTTCTTTTTTTATTGATTTCTTCTTCTTCTTCTTCTCCTTTTCCTCCTCTCTCTGTTCATATTTTCTCTCTTCTTATTCATTCTTCATATTTATCTTATTAAATATTATTATTGTTATTGGAATTGTTATTTTTGTATCATTATTACCATTTTTGAAAACATTATCTAATATATATTCTCTACCCTTTTTATTTTGCTTATTATTGGTATTGTTAATTTCAACATAATTATCCCCACTATTATCCTTATCAAATCATTACAATTGTTATTATTAAATAAGTGCAATGAAATAAAGCCAAAACAAACTGAAATATTCTATCAAAGTTCTTTTCCTTTTCCTTTAATCTCATTTCATAATCTCATTTAAGTTTTGTCAATTTGTAAAATGACTTTGAATCAAGAAAAAGAAAAACAATCAAACCTGAAATGACAACATTATGTTATTACATTAACTTTGCTCTTTTTGAAGTGCACAGACAGCAGAAAACGTTTGCTGGTTTTAATTTGATTGCAAGGAGGAATAATGACATGATTATTGAAAGGGTGAAATTAAAATTGGAAAGAATAAAAAATATTGTATAAATTGAAAGAGAAATTGACGGAAAGTGTAGATATGTATAATTTCAGGAATCTCATTTGTTTGGAATATTTGCTTATATTTGTTTTTTAACTTAATCTTATTTTCCTAAATGCAAGTGTATATGTCTGTTTATATGTATAGATATATGTTTATACATCATCCATATAAATACATGTGTATACATTCATATGCAATTTATTAATGCATCATATATACATTCATTTCACACTCACACACATAATTAGTTTTAAAACTGTTAATAGTATATTTTGAGTTAATATTATTTATGCATATAAGTACATATATAGGTCATATATATATAAAACAAAAACATGTATATACATATATATATAAATAATGACAAAAGGATAAAACCCTGCACTCTAGAGAGGACACCCCAGCATCACCTCACTGCAATGGTAAAACATGGGAAACAACAGTTTATGGATGGTGGGATTCCAAAGGTCTTTCTGTATGAGACACTGGCCACCAGCAAGAGGGCATGAGAGCAACCTCATCTTTGCTTCAAGGCCATCTGTAAAAGTGACATGAGGGCAATGGACATGGACATTGAGAAGTGGGAAGACATCGCCAATTTAAACTGAGGGCTGGAATGAGGAGAGAAGAAACGAAAGCTTGCTGCTGGGTTGAACCATTCTTGAAGGAAAGAAAACAACAATATCAGGGGAGAGGGTCTTCACATGTATTTGTTATAATAAAGTCTATCAGTCCTGGTGGGCCTGTACAGCCATAACAGATGCTGTGCGACAATCAGCAGCTGAGGCTTAACTATTTGGACACAGATCCATGGTCCCTTGAGACCAAGGGATGCCACACAAAAACAAAAGGAAAACTTATCTTAGCTGCCATGTTTTGTCCTCTGGTGGACTTTATGTAGGCAAATGTAAGGATTATATTTGCAACAAGTACTTATAAACAAAAGCAAAAAAGTTGTTAGTTTTTCAAAATTTTTAAATTTAAGAGACACTCATAAATATTGATCAGGTTAACTGAAAAGTCTAGGTAAATTATGGAGTGACATAATTTAATGACTATGCAATTAATATTTAAATTGTTTTAGTATGAGATAAATGTATATATTTTATATTTTAAATAACATTAATTTATGTATTATATATTTTAAATTTATGATATACATATGTATTATATATTTTAAATAATATTAATATTTTAAATTTTTATATATTTTAAATTTAACAACATTATTTACTCACTTTCATTTATATAAATATATATAACAAAGTGGAAAAAGTTGAGTTGTGATGAATTTTCATCTTTTGGGTAAACTTTTTACACTTTGTCATACAATTTCCTCAATACTATTACTATTGTTATTTCTCGCTCTCTCACACACACACACACAAATGCACAGAGATTCTCTTCTGCTTGTTCAGCTGTTATACCCCACTGGAATCATGTTTTACAGCTATGCCAGAGTGATATGTCCAATTGTAACAGATGTCTCTTTGTCACCACTTGTAATGAATGTAATCATGTTCTCAAAGAGGCAATGTCACTATTTGATGATAGAATGAAATACCATTATAGCCCCTCACAAGTTTGGTTCTAATGATTACTGGCGGCTCTGCAAGAGTGGGGACTGAACAAGAGCAATTCCTCAGTTCCTCTACTCTTCAATCAATTTGAAGTGTTGTCATCTAATGCAGATAAAGCAGGATGCTTTGTCTGGAAATTCTATTCCAACTTCACTCTCAACTATTCTGAATATCTATGCCTTATTTTCCTGCTAGAACAGTCTCTACTGAATAATATGCACATAACTCTGTCCATGGTTACAGCTTTCATTTTTAAACTAGATCCCCACAAGGCTTGCCTTGCAGATTTGACAGTATCCTTAAAATTGTCCTAAAGAAAGATGCTCCTAAACTGGCCCCTGTTCTCCCCAAACTTTACAATAAATACCTCATTACTTCTTACTTTCCAGTTGAAAGTTCTCTGTAGTTCTTGCCTTTAAGAACTCTGGGAACTATCTGACCCCTCAAATTATCACCCTATTAGTTTCTTACCTTTTTTTGGTAAAGTACTAAATGCTTTAATCAATGCTGAATTGGTTGAGCATCTTACTTCACACAACCTCCTTTTGGATAAACAATATGGCTTTTGTTTCTCCAGGTCACCCACTGATATGTTAATGGCCATCATTGAATTTGTCTATCAAGCTTCAGATAAGAATGGGGCAAAGCTTGGACTGTGGTCCTAGATATCTCAAAGGCATTCAACAGGGTTTGGCCTTCTCCACAAGCTCAAGGGCTACAGTTTCTAATTCATTTCATATTAATGCAGAAGATCCCATCACTGACCTTCCTGATGTCATCTGTTCCCAACAAGGTATCTATGAAGATGACACAACTATTTACTCCAGTCTTAATAGCAAGTTTAACAGATCCGACAAAGTAAAACTGGCAACTGCTCTTGAAAAAGACATCCAATCAGTTATTAAATAAGTGGCTTGTAAATTTTA
The DNA here is from genome assembly GCA_963932145.1 of Acanthosepion lycidas. NCBI lineage: Eukaryota > Metazoa > Mollusca > Cephalopoda > Sepiida > Sepiidae > Acanthosepion > Acanthosepion lycidas. The sequence continues at coordinate 56,019,556 of OZ010607.1, read as the reverse complement.
ATGTCTCCAAAACAAAATTGCTCTCATTTAATCACCACAACCTTTTTCTGTCTGCCATCTGCATGAGTGATGCTAAACTCCAGGAGAGCAAAACTTTGCACCTTCTTCAGCTCATGTTTACCCCTGACACAATGTGGAGCAATTATATTGAATCAATTGCTAGGTCTACTGTTAGGAAAGATGGTTCACTGTGCCATGCCAGACAATTCTTCTCATCAGAATCTTTCTTGCACATAAATCTACCATTTTGTCTGTGCATTGAATACTGCTGCCATATCTGGCCTGGTGTTCCTGCTATATATCTCGACATATATTTCATGACAAAATTCAAAGTGTCTGTAATGCAATCAATCCAGAACCTCGTATCTAAATATCAATCACTTTATCACTGCGATGACATGGTTCCCCTCTGTCTTTTCTACAATCTTCAAAAATATTAATGCAATGTCAATCACCATTTTCTGTCTTCATGGATCATGTTCCTTTATTGTCCTTTTTCTCACTTCTCATTCTATTTTAATCCCTGTAATTCTCTGCATCCTAGTGGTGTTATTGCCTTGCTTGGGATAAAAAATTTATATATATATATATATATATATATATATATATATATATATAGAGAGAGAGAGAGAGAGAGAGAGAGACTGAGGTCAACACCAAGGTTTGAAGATTGTGTTGAAGCATAACTGTTGCAACTTGGTGTTGACCTCAGTGCCCACTTTTATATTTACATACACTCTCTCATATACACAGTTACTCACTTTAAAGATCATATTCATGTATATAAATATATACTTATTAATATATAAACACGTATTTACTAATATTAAGCTTGTTGTCTTAAAAAACAGTAGGACACTTAGTGAAGATCAAAATCACTTGCAGTGATTTGCAAAACTTGTTTGCTAATAATTGCTTTATTTATAGATCAAATGTGTACATATACATTCAATCATGTATGTATGTGTTTGTATATGTATCAGATTCAGTGCATGTGGGAAGTGCATATCTTACATAAAGCAATGAACTGAACTGATTCAAAAGTATAACTTCAAAATTTTGAGAGTGTTGTAAGTGAATCACTTTGTTATTTCCCACAAAATATTTTAGACAGTGAGCAAAAGAATTTTTTAAAATAAATGAAATATATAAGTAAAATATATGAACAAGAAAATTTTTTTTTTTTTTATTCAGGATGAATTTTAAATAGCTTTCAAATTTTATTCAGATGATTTCATTTTAACACATTCATTCAAATCATTCATCTCTCTTATTTTTCCTGAAGTGCTTCATCATTCTTTGATCATAGACACCAACCAAGCTTTTGTTCTTTACATTCGTGAGTGAACATCATGAAAATTAGTTGATTATAGAGACTTCATATTGCCAGATAGTTCTTGACAATACAGTCAAAAATAATTTTTGTCTGTCACACAGAAGATTGGAGTCCAATCCTCTGTTAATAAGTAATTATCAAGTTTTAGAACTTTTCTCTTTATAAATGCATATAAAAATATAGATAAATAATAATAGCTGTTATCTTAAATGAAATTCAGGCTGATTCAATTTGTTTCAGACAAAGAATCAAATACAGAGAATGTTATATAAAATTCCTTTCAAGTATGTTACATCCTTTTTATGTTTTTAAATTCACTTTTATTAAAACACTTATTTCGATTTATTCTCATTATTATGCAGTTGTTGTTTTATGTTATTCTATTTATTTTATAAAAGTTTGATTCCAGTTTTAAAAATATTCATGTTTAAAAATGAATGCTAAATTCTACATTTTAAGCCATTAATCCCACCATCCAATTTTTAGGAGAATGAGCATTAATGGGTTATTGGTGGAAACCAATAACCTTCTTGCAAGCCACTAGTGGCCTGCTGGCAGTCCTCTTGTGGCAGCCACTGGCAGACCATCGGTGGGTCTCTGGCGGTCCGCCAGTGGCAACATTGCTGAGATGAATTTGTCAGCAGTCTGACAGCAGGCCACCAGCAGTAAATGCTAGTAGCATGTCACCCAGTGGTAGATTGGTGGCTTGTGTGTAGGGTAATTAATACCAAATTGTGTGTAGGGTAATTAATACCAAATTTTTTATGATCCTATAATAAATATTGGATTATAATTTAATGCCAGATTGTGATTTTTATTTTATAACTAATACTTGATTTTATGGTGGGCACTAATGGGTTAAAGTCTGTATTAAATTAAATAATTAAATTTTAGGATAGGAACTGTAAAATTAAATTCTTCCATTTGTCTCCCTTGAAACTCATCAGAAAAATTATTCTAAAAATGCATTTAATAAAGTCTTCAAGATAAAACTGCTTTTTTTTTTAAATGTGCAGCCAGATAAGTCATAGCACTTAAATTATTTACTTTTTGAATGATACTTTAAATTTGGGGTAAGTCAGAAAAAGAATTGTCATAAATTTCTTCAGGTGTTGTCATGTGCCTACATAAAACTAACCATATATATCTATCAAACTACCTTGTAGCTGTCTCATATTTATTTTAATTTTTCACAATACTTTTCCTTTTGAACAACAACTGTATATTTTTGATAATAGAACACTGAAGTTAGGTGACTGCCTCATAAAAATAGAACTATTGTTCTAGAATATTCTTGTTAAGTTTTTCTGGAATGTCTTGCTTTCTTTCATATCATTGCACATCTTTGTCAGACCAGACTTTGGAATCCGCAGATTGCTAAAGAAAATATTCTCAGACATTTCGTTATTCCATTTCTGTCTTAAAGAATCTTTTAGCTTAGGCTAGAATACTAATATATAATTATTGGTAGTTGTCAGATTTTTATTATTTTTAGCATTCATTGTCAAAAAAGGGGATAAATTTAGCTCTCATATAAGTATTAATATAGTTTTCCTTGATTTAAAATGATTTGGCATTCCTGATTAAGATTAAGATTAAGATTTACATTTTGCAATTTATTTTTACTATTATCTTGATCACAGATAATTCACTTTGTTGACATTGGAGGATTTTATTTTGTTTATTATTAAAGTACAAAATTAAATTTTATGCCACTTAAATATAATTGTAAAAAATAAGCAGTGATAAAATGTGGTCAGATATTGTTAGAGTACAATTTTTTTGTTTTGAGTCACAAATATTATTTTAAGGATATAGGAAATAAAAGAGAAAAGTCCTGTTGAGCAATCAATCTAAAATAAAAGGAAGATGATTTTAAAATCTTGTTACTAATCAAATTTGAATTAACAAACAAGCGGTTTTCTATTTCCATGTTTATTCACATCATCCAAACATGGGAAACCTGAAAATGAATCATTTATTTTGAGAATGCAGAATGGATAAAAATATGAACAAAAATAAAATTAAAAAATAATAGAGAAAAATAATGTTCCAGATAAAACAAGAAAAAACAAAATTAGGAAAATCATTAATAAAGAAACCTTGATTTTTAAATGACAGTTTGAAAAACAAAAGATAAAATATGAATTTTAAAATATGCAAGAATTCTCTTTTTATGATTTTTTTAAAGTTATTTTTTCTTGAAGTTGTAATATTTAATGCAGTTAGGTGTAAGAATTTATAAAGAAGGATATATACAAATTTAGACAAAAATAAATTGATTCAAGCAATATAATTTCAATTTTGGGATACAGACTTTAACATTTATTAAAAGACAAAAAAAAATATATTAGAATTTTCATTTTTCTTTACATATTTAATTCTTGAACAAAACCAATTTTTTTGTGGATGTACTTAACAAAAAAAATGAGATATTCAAAACTTAATTTTATTGTCAACACTCTTGCTACCACAATACTCTGCATATCATTGCCTTTACTCAGGCTGTCAGCATAAAATCTGCATTTGCAGAGGAATGACAGTCATTTTTCAGTAAACTAACCAATTACTGGCTTATACTTTATAAAAACATTTGAAATAGGTTTATACTTTTTCCTTTAGTGAACATAAATGAGGAATTATATTTATGATCATTTGAACATTAAATTAATCACTCATTTTCCTAATTGATTGTACTTTACAGTATTTATGGAAGGAAACATTAATGGCATTTAAGTTTTTCTCCAGATTATTGCCTTATAACTGTGGCTTGAGTATAACTGAAATAAAAGCTGAGGTATCAATTTGGGCAAAAAACTCATCACCCACTTTATCTTTAAAAATAAAAATGACAACAAGAAAATGTTCACTATTTACATTATCTGGACTATTGTCCTCATCTTTGTCGCTATATTTATTACAACGTTTCAGCCATTGTACACTCCAACCTTATTCAGGTGGTTGGAATGTCGAACGGAACCCTTTATTTCGTTCACTGGGGTAGACTGTTCTAGTTCCACATGCCATGTTTAATGGATGTCAGTTATCAGTTATCTCCTGTTAATTCCCAAGTTCTCCCCTGCCTTAACCAGGTATTGAACTCACACTCTGGGACCTGTCACTGGATCTAACTAACACTTTTATCCACTTTGCCATGTGTCCTTGAGGACATCTGTGTATGAATTTCTGGGTATTATAAACCTAATGTCATCAGCAAGCATTTTTTGCCAGTGCTCATATTGCAATTCTTTGCTGTTATCATTGTACATTTTTACCAAAGCTCATATTACAATTTTCTTGTTATTATCACTTTTCTCTGGCACTCCTTATTACTGGTTCCCATATTGTATTTATTTCTATGCTTGGTTGGCTCAGGAGATTTTTGTGGCCTAGTATATGTGCTGATTCCTTAAGTTTATGAATTTTCTAATGGTGTTCTTTTGTCTATGAGGTTAAGGCAGGGGAGAACTTGGAGAGGTGAATTAACAGGAGATAACTGATAACTGACATCCATTAAACATGGTATGTGGAACTAGAACAGTTTACCCCAGTAAGCGAAATAAAGGGTTCAGTTCGACATTCCAACCACCTGAATAAGGCCGGAGTGTACAACAGCCAAAACGTTGTAATAAATATGGCGACAAGTATGAGGTCAATAGTCCGAATAATGTAAATAGTGAACATAATACCTCATCTCAGAAATATAGACAGATACTGAAGAAAATGTTCTTTTTATCTAATTGATCATCAGCAAGTTTCTATAAAGATAGATTATTTAGTAAAGTTACACATTTCAAAGGTTAAAAGAAATAAACAGATAATAATAATAATAATAATAATAATAATAATAATAATAATAATAATCAGGAAATTATTTTCCTGTATGTAGAATGAATTACAGATTGAAGGAATAGAGGTAAGATAAATTTTAAGCTGCAGGCATTTTGCAAAAAGAAAATTGAACACTACTCTTTAAGATAGTAAATAATAAAATGGGTAGAGGGAGAGATTAAAAAAGGAGATGAGATGAAATTATTTTTTTTCAAAACTCCATTAAAATATATATTTCATTATTTTCTCTCATCCTTGTTTTTACTTCCAATGGTGAACAAAGCTTTTAAATTTGAAAGTATCTTATCTTTTGAACCAAAAGTTAAACACATACAAAAATTAGAAAAATAAAGAAGAAATGCTAGTATACATTTCTGTTTTTAAAAAGGGTAATTTTAAAAGAATTGTTTGCGAATATGAAATTTGATAGTAGGTTGTTTCTGCTTTCTTTCTTTTGCATACATTTTTTAAAATCTTATATTAAAAAAATCTTAAAGGAAAAAACTCAGTGACTTCTTTCCAGAATTTTCAAATCACCAAGAAGAAAAATAATATTTTCATAAAGGATATTCTATTTTTCTGTCTCAATAGATCTTTCTCAAACTGCAAAGGGCATATATATTTATCTTCCTAATAATTTATATGAAGGTATTACACTAATGAATTTTACAGAAACAATAATCAATGGGAATGAACATGTTGGTAGTATAAGAATTATTAGCATGGAAAATAAAAGAGGTGAGATGAGTTCAAATTTCAACAAGTCTAAGGAAAGGACTACTCTGAATTCAAAACTATGGAAATAGTAACAGGAAATCATACAAATATTTTTTTCAAGAAGTCATGGTAGTTCATGTATAATAAAGAATAGGAAACTGTAAAGAGCCATGATTGTCATCTTTTGAAGTGACATGGCATAAATCTCAGAGCTCAGAGAAATCTCAGAGCTCAGAAATAAGAACACTGAGCCATGAAACCAACATTTGTCACAGTCAAACAATGGGTTATAAATGATGGGTCTTTGGGTAATTGTAAATTCCTATTATTTAGTTATTTAGTGAATGAATGAAGAGAAATTAAATTTGGACTCAACTCTAAACAAACTTTATTTCTGATTAACACACAGAAATTGGTACCATTTTGACAAGTGATTCTGGATTGACAAATGTAGTTATGTTTTAATATATACTTAATTTTTTTGTAGTTTCACAGGTTTCAGTGACTATATAATAAGGTTTATTAACCTTATTCATTAATTGAAGAGCAACGAAATATAGAGTTAATCCAAGCTTAAGCAAAAATTAAGAGTTTACATATTTTTTGAGAAAGAGGGCAATAAAATGTCTTTTTTGGAAAAAGTGGGGCTAAGGATTTAAGTGGAATTTTAATGTGTAACATTGCTTTACAATCACAGACCTCTACAATTTCACTTTCAAATTGCATTACTTTAAATACTGTTATGGCAATATTTGATTGTATAAATTAGGAACATATTTGATAGTCTTTGTCTTTAGTTTATATCTGGTATTATTGGCAAATTGACTTCTGATAAAAATAAGAAACAATGTATTAATTAATTTAAATATAATATTGCTCAGATAGTGTGGTTATTATTTACTACTCACTACTTCAACTCTTTGTGATTTTGAAAAAGTAAAACTAAATACTTCCTTAAACCAAATTATTAAAATTGCACACTTTTTGCTACAACCATATATAATGTCATATTTCTTTTTCCATGTACAGCGCATTGTAAGGAATAATAGCTAAAGTATTAGAATTGAGTTAAGAGTAGAAAAATTGATAAAAAATAATATTTTCACAAGTTATATTCTGACTTAAGAAGTTTTTAGAAATTGACAATAATGTGTATGTAAATTTGGAAATGAATAAGCTATTCTTTAAAAGACATTATTCTTTTTTTCTGTATTATTAAAATATCTGAATTTGCATTCTACTTCTATGTTACAAATATACAACACAGAATTTCCATAGGATATACAAAGAGACCTTACCATAATTAATCTTGTGCCCAAACCTTCAGTCACAGTGATAAATTTGATTTTGTAAAAAATTTTCAATTTATTTTTGTTTCTAGCCAATAGAACTATGTTCACTCAGATGAAAAAAAAGACATTTCCATAAGAAATTTTCTGGAATATAAGTAATTTATAAGAATTTTATAATTTACTATTTCTTATGCTTAAGAATCAAAGAATCCCAATCACTTTCATTTTAAAGTTGAAGATGTTTTTTTTCAAATTGTTTTATTGTTAATGAATTTTACTAACCTAGAGGAAGGATTCTAACTTAAATTTTATACTCTTCAGTCTAACAATCAAACCGCTGACATATATCATGGTGAAATATTTAATTTGGTTTTCCGAAATTCATTTTTAGACCCAAAATTCCTATTGTTTAGTTTTGCCATAAATATCAGGCCAAAACACATGTGCTTGCTTGCATTGTTTTTTCTAAAAGTGTCTGTTTTGACAAATTGATCTGTTCCTACCCTCTTTCCTTTGATAAAAAACAATTGTTATTTTTTATCTTTTTATTCTTCCATCAGTAAAACTCCTCCTCCTATTGATTTGTTTTCTCCAGAAAAGGATATTCATCTGTTAGCAACTCATTTTTCAAACACTTTGCTTACACCTTAGAAAAGCAAAAAAAAATTATCAAATAAAATTTTGCTGAGTGGTGAAGAGAATAAAGGGATCCTTGGTGTTGATTGGTTATTTTGGTTCATGACCTTAAATATGGTAATGGCTTTGTTTTGTCTGGTTTGTAGACTTTGAATGCAATTTCATAATTTCTTCAATAATCTTATTCAGTTTACATGACATAATTAAATGCAGAAAAAATTGCCACTTTTTTTGCCAATATCCATATATTTATACACACTGCTAAAATGCAACCACAGTAGCACACAACATTCATCAAATGATAACATTGGGGTTAGGTTGAGTTTTAAAGGTGAAACCTCATTCCCACAATATGGTGGCCCAGAATTATCACAAGATATCACCAGACTTTGTCAGCAGAGACTCTTTCATATAGTGTTTTTTAAAGAAACACAACTAATTGATGATTCATCATTATTCACTTCTAATAATTATGATTGTTTCCATTTAAAATAATAAAAAAATATTTATACATTTGTTTGTTAATTATTGCTTATGCTTTGCTTGTATTTTTCTTTAAAAGTAAAAATTTGAAAAATTTCAGTTCTGAGTTACTGTAAGAATTAAGTCTAAATTGAATTCCTATGAATAGATTTAAATGGTGTTATCTCGCCCTTTTTGTGTAGCTAAACTGTAAAGTGGTTATTCACTTTCTAAAGAACTTGTGTTTCTATGTATACCATATAAACACCATATATAAAAGCAGAATTAATTGCACAGAGGTGTCCCAAACCAACATATATATATATGCATGCACACACGCACCCCCCCATGTATATTATTATTTTATTTTAGAACAAAAACATGTTGAAATCACTACATAATAGCTTTTGTGTTTTGGCACTATGTTGTGCCTCTTCAGGTGATGGTAAGTGATTGGTGATTAAAGAATTTTTGAAAAATTTCAGAAGCAAAATGTTACTTCTTTTCTGAAAGATAAAAGGTGGTTAGTTAAGAAAACACGAGGTCAGAATTAAAAATAGATTTATGGGTTTGTCTTAATCAACAAATTAAATGTCAGATTCACGCTAAATAGAAGATTAAGCTCAGAAGGTGGGGGTGGGGGAGTTTTTTTTCATAACACGATAAACCAGAACTTAGACAGATCATCATTGACAATTATGGAACATATGTAAGCAATAAATGTATTGTGATTGTAGACAAATATGACGTTCAATTTTTAAAAGGACACTGAGGGGAGGGGAAGGACAATAATCAGATGTAAAGTTAATTTCAACAGAAAAATTTTTTTTTTAAATTTCAGGTTCAGGAAGTTCCTTAAAGGAACCTGTAGATAAAATTAAAAATGTGGAACATCTATATGAGATATAAATAATACTAACTGGATGGCAATACATAGCAATACTAAATCTGAATAAACAAAATAAGATAATTACTTGTAGAGGGTGGACTATTATTTAGTTATGGCCATTAGAAGTGGAACTATCTAATTTTTAAAAAATTAACTATATTGTAAGGTAAAAGATAGACAGTGTCAGCAATTTACAGTTAATTCACTTCTTTGGTTTAGCAAAGATTTTTTTTTTGTCAGCAAATCAGATAATTTCTAATTTTTCATGTAAGCATAAGAAGCAAGGTTCATTTGAAAATTTACAGGTTCTAGCTTTTTTAGTATTTTCCATTTTACCATAGGGATTTTGTTAACTTCTTTTAAGTTCCCAAAATATTTAGAAAGGGACATCATATTTTGTAAGCGTGAAATGATTAAAAAGAAAAAATGAACAGTGAAATTTATCAAATGTACAAGAAACATACTAAATATATCTCATAACTAAAAAAAAATAAACTTGATACATGTTTATACTTTAAAAAAAATGATCTTATGTGTGAAGATGTTATATTTGAAAGCAGAAAAAACTAACATAACAAAACATACCTATAGTTACAACATGAAAGATGAAAGTACCCAGTACTGGAAACTAGAAAAATGGTCTAAAATATAGAAAAAATAAGTAAAAAAAATCCTTAACTTTGTCTTATATATATATATATATATATATATATATATATATATATATATATATATATATATATGGGATAACAATATATAAATTTTTATGTATCAAGAACAATTTTAGGGAAAGAAGTGGGTAAAGTTTTCATCTGATGCCTTTCATACTTTAACTTAAGAAAAACTTAGTCTAATGAAGTCCTAAAGGACAAACATGTTACGCAAAAACTTTTTTCACTTTCCCCTAAAATATATATATATATATATATATATATATATATATATATATATATATATATATATATATATTTCATCTTGTTCTACTTCAGTACTGCTCATTTTTTACTGGTTATTTTTGCTAGTCCTGTTTCTATTCAGTTTTATCAGAGAGGATAGTTTCTGCCATTAGCCACCTGGCCATTGCTCCATTCAATAGGTCCATCCAGGGGAGAACAGCTTTCTTTGGTGAAAAGAACAATTGAAAAACTTATTCTTCATGTACTACATTTTTCATTTTATTTGATTTTCGTTATGGATATTTGGCCACTTGATTCAAAGCCTGACATCATGTGCTTTTCAATACTTCCTTGCTGCCACAATGCCTAAATCTTTCCTAACTTCTCTCTTGATACAAGAACAGATTGGCAAGATAAAATCCTCAACTTGCATCAGAGTTATCCAGAATCATCAGTGAACATCTTGACAGTTTAGGGATATCTGTTGATTATTTTTGCAATGTGCAGTATTTCCAGATATTTCTTTTTATCCTTCAATTCAACCTTAAGAACAATTTTAAGGCTTAAAATTTGCAATGTTACTATTAATACTTACAGTACTGTGGACATACTTATAGATCTTTATAAAAATTACATTGCCTGCTGTCAATGTTTTGAAGACAGCTAGCATTTGTGTTAGAACTTAGTGCTATTTCCAAACCAGTGTAGACATATACAGAGTTCAATAGAGAAATTGTCATCTAAATTACACAAAAATGAAAATAACACTGACATCTCATTTTAACAGATATATTTACCAAAATTACACAAAAATATCTTGAAATACTAAGCAGTAAATTTATACAATAAAATTGACATTGGCTTTGACCATGGCTTCCAGATGACTTTAGAATCTCCTGCATCTTTTCTGTATGGTCTCCATGTTTAAGTTGGTGAATGCTGCCATAACTCTTGCATTTAGTTCATCTTTGGTGTTACAAGGAGTTCTGTTGGTCACTCTCTCAACTGTGCCCCACACATAATAATCAAAGGTGTTGCAGTCTAGGGAATTAGGTGGCCAGATGTAAGGGGTGATGTGGTTGCAGAAATCCTCTGACAGCCATGAATGCATTCTCCTGCTTGTAGCATAGTGCAATGATAGGTTCTTCCAGCAGCCATCCACTTAGCCCAGGGCAGCACTACCTCCTCAAGGCACTTGATGTAGGCCCCTATGTTGAGTCTGAGACCCTGTAGGATGAAGAATGGAGGCATAATTTTGCCGTCATTAGTGGTCATTCCAAACACCATTAGACTCATCCAACTTTTCAAATACTCTGCACTATCCTCAGATTGACATCTAAATACTCTGACATATTCATATTGGAGCTTCTGGTGTGGATGTGAAGCAATTCAGCATGACATTTCTAAATTTCTGGCAGAGTGAATTGCATCATGGTGCTCTTTTTTTCACAGATGGTGCCCAACTGACCCTACTATACTTTGCAGTCAACAAAATTAAAAACAAACAATGCACATGCACAAAATTAAAATTTAAAATGGCAACAATTTACCCATCGTGCCCTGTAGTAGTGTACAATACAATTTCCATTCTTATGTATTTTTATTGTCTGTTGGAGGTACTGTTTAGTATAAAATCCGAAATGACAGCACCCAAGGGAAATCACCATCCTTATAATTATTTATTTCAAATAAATGGTAATTTCCCATTTTTTTCAAAACAGGCCAGCACAGTCAGGAAAAATACTATAACAATACTGCAGTGAGTATGTTAATTTGAGACTTTGAAATTCAGGATATCATATACAAATGATTACAGTTTGTTTTCATCTATACAGAAGAAACTGGTTTTCAAATAGAAGTTGCCATTCTTCAGCAAATAAGCCTTTACATTTCAATAAGTATAAATATTTTAAGTGCTGTGTCTTCCAGCCAATCTGCACTCTTCATAAATTTCTTTTCATTATTATCTGTGAAGTACTATGACTTCTTGAGAAGCAAAATGATTTCCTGTTATCTTCTTCATAGTTTGAAATTCAGAATTGTCCTTCTTCTGATTGGCTGTCACCCAAGTCTAGAGATATCAGTCTACCCTACTATTTAACCCATAGCTGGCAAAGAGGAGGCAAATGGATTTGTGCCTTTCCCAAGGATATTAGTGCAAAGCATATGCAACTGTCTAGGCTGGAACTTGTATTTGACTTGCTGATTTCATTTTCTGCACTGAGAACTCTTAGGCTGTCCATAAACCCAGCCTTTATTTTATATATCAGTAAAACATTAAGTGTTTAATAATGTTTGTATAAATATTACTGTATATTTAGACAATGGGTCCTGTCTGTAAATGTTACAAAGACTTCTTAATAATTTGCACAAAAAGAAAACATCATAAGAAATACACAAGCAGAAATTTGTATATTTTTATAATGCTTTTTCATACCTGCAGATAAATGTATAGATCAAGCAAGTAGATATTGAATAATTATATTCAAAGTTATTGAAGTTTAGAAAAAGGATTTTACTCAAAATATATTAAAGGTTGGAAATCACTAAAACATTATGTTAATAGTTTACTATTTACATTATATTTAGAACAGTACAAACAAAATAATTCAAATGAACATTGAAATATTAATGAAATCATACACACTTTTATTTTTGTTAATCAAATATTGCTTCTAAATGTGTTATGTTACTTTTCATCATTTCTATTTTTCTTAGATGGACAAGGTTTTAAATGCTTAATGTGAGAAAAGGGCTTTAATTCAATCACAGTTTTAAGGCTGCTTGGTCTTGCCTATACTGATCATAATGTTTCATCAACATTTTCTTAAGCAAATTTCACAAAAGTTGTTGGTCATTGCTTTTTTAAAAAATCTGAATCAGTGTTTATTATTATTATTATTATTATTATTATTAATGAATAAAGTGAAAATGTTTTAAATTGGTTCTAATGTTTTAGCTATTTGGCCAATTATAATTGTATTCTGTAAAATACCAAATTCAGTGATATTAAAGATGTCATTTGCCATATGTGAGTCTTTGAAGCAGAAATTTTGATTAGAAAAAATTTTCAGTCTTTTCTATTTTATTCTATTGAATTAAGACATATTTTTATAGTGTTCTGCCACATACTTATAAAATATATCATTATTATTATTATTATTATTATTATTATTATTACTAGTAATACTACTACTGCAACAACAACAACAAAAAAAAAAAGAAAAAAAAGAAGAAGAGATGAAGTCAAAAGAAAATCAGTTTTCAGATTACCTGTTTTGATTTGGGGTGAAAATGATAATTTTTTAAATTGTACATTTCTGGTTTTAAAGAAAATTATTCCTTGATTAATCATCAATGCAGAAATGAACCCACAACAAATCTCAAATTCTAAGTAAGATTCAAATATAGAATTTGAATCTTAAAGGTCATTTGGTGAGATCATTAGAAAATGAATCTTTTTTCAACAATATTTACTCTTTTGAAATTCCTCTCAGGACAATTTCTTTATTCTTTTCTTTTTCTTTTATTCTTTAGCATTGTATATTCTGTCATTCTCTTTTTTTACTGTATCATTTCTTATTTTTCCTCTTTTTCAGTTTTTCTTCTTTTTCTTTATCACGAGCATTTTTTCTTTTTTCTTTTCATTCTTTTTTCCTTCGTTTCTTATAGCTCAGTCTCATCTTTTTTCTCCACATATTTTACTAATCTTTCTAATTTTCCACTCAAGAGAAAAACCTACCACCCATCACCACACCCACCACACTTTTAACTCACATCCCTCCCAATCTCTCCACCAAATCACTCACCTTTTGCCATTACTACAATTTCCCATATTTTACTCACACCAATTAAAAATTCTAAAAATGAATGCAAACAACAACAACAAAAATTCTTTGAGAAGACTTAGAACAATTATTAGTAAAAGAAGAAAATGATGGAATAATTTTAGAAAAATCTAGACTGAATTGATAAAGTCATTCATTTAGTAAGATTTCAACATTTTCTTCCAATAGCAGCAGAGTGGCAAGATCAACCACGAGAAAGGGATAGAAATAACTGACCTATATGCAAATCTAGCGTGTTTTGTCAATTCAGCTTTAACATGAGTAAGAAGAAAATAGAATAATGGTATTCATGAAAATAAGAATGATAGTTTGGAAAAAAGGAAAATAGAATAGGAAACAGTAATGAAAGAGAATAAAAAGAGTGGATTAAGAAAAAGATAAAAGAAGAGAATAGAGGTAAAGAAGAAAGTGCAGGCAAAGAAAAAGTAGGAATAGTGAAGAAAAAGTAAGTTGAAGAAGTAAATGAAAAAGAAAAGGAAGATGAAAAATAAAAGGAAAGAAATATAAAAAAAAGAACTTGATAAAAATTTAAAAAGAGGAAAGATTATGAATTGAGAGAAGTTGGAGGGTAAGGAATAGAGGATAAATAAAGAGAGAAAGGTTACAGAAGAATTCCTGGAAGAAAGAATAGAAGGAAAAAAAAAGGAAGCAACAGGTTGAAAGGTAATGGGGAATTGAAATTGTAGTTGTTGGGAAGATAATATAGAAGGGTGTGGATAAGAAGAGAAGAAGAATTAAAAAGATGAATATAAAATAAAAAGAAAATAATGAGACAAAAAGAAATGAATGCAGTGTGTGAGAGAAGAAGAAGAAATAATAATAAGGAAACTGTGTAAAGAAAGAAATGGAAAACTGATGAAAGACAGTAAATATGAAAGATAGAAAAGAAAATGATAAAAGATGAAGATAACAGAACGAGGAATCATAAACTGAATAGGATGGAAATGGGAAAGAAACAAAATGAAAAATTAAGAAAAAGAATAAAATAATTGTAAGAATGATTCTTATATTCCAAATTTATTTTTTCCTCAATCAGTTGTTATAGTTTATCATTAACCTACCTTTGTCATTGACATTAATCAGCTAATACAGACTTGAAATGTGTTTTTCATTGATTTGATATTATACATGTTTTAGTGCTCACGCTTATAAATGTGTTTTAATCTAGTTACATTTTCTTATGCATAGAAGGATATTTTATCTTTATACATCCCTATGAATTTGTGTATGTATGTGTTTTGAGCTATACACATTTATGCATATATATATATATATATATATATATAGCTTTTGCATGTGTGTGTTCATGCATATGTACATGTATATTTTGAATGATATACCTTCATGTACACATGTATATGTGTGCACAAGGAAACATGAATGAGTGTATGTGTTTTGAAGTATATACAATTATATACAGGTGTATCTATATTTATATATAAAGCCTTTGTCTCTGTGTGTATCATTGTAAATATGCATAAATGTGTATTTTGAATGATATACCTTCATACACATGTATGTGTGTATGTGCATGAGGAAACATGTATGTGTGTATGTCTTTTGAAGTATGTACATTTATGTATGGATGGATGTATGCATATGTTAACCTGCCTATATGTATACATGTGTGTATGTCTCTAGGTTTGCAGATATTGACTAAACTTTCTCTTTGAAGTTACACACATTTATATAAATAAATATATGCTTGCTTGTACATGAATTTAGTGAAATAAAGACAAATATTTGATCATTAGCCCCCCTCACTCCAAAGGTGAGTATATATCGTTTAATATAAAAACCAAAGACAAAACAAAAGTAAAACAAAGAAATAGAATTAAGATATTGACTAGACAAAATCCTATTTTCTAAAATCATTATAAAAATTAATTCTGGTCTGTAATTAATGATTACAAACACCAGGAAATGTCCTGAATCCCTCTTAATATTTGGTTGCCCTAAAAACTAATTCCATTTCTATTGTTACAATGTTACATGATATTAATAGTTGCATTTAGTTTTGATTAATTTCATTAAAAAATATTGTTTTTGGTTGTAATGTGACAAAAGTTATTAGTGTTCTTTTTTTTTTTTACTTGTCAAAGGTATATATTAATTTGAATATTAAAGACAGAAGAAAATCAACATTTTTGGAATATTATGTTTTTTTTTTTTATTTTTAGGACGGTAAAAAATGCAACATGTGGAAACAATTCTGTAACTGATTGAATGTGTTAAAAATGGCTTGCTAAGTTTTGTGCTGGATATTTCTTGTTGAATGATACTCTATGATCAGGTAGACCAGATGAGGGTAATAGCAATTGAATCAAGATATTATTTGAGAAAAATCAATGTTATACAACACTGGAAATAGCCAACATACTGAAAAAACATTAAAAGCATTTGTATCAATTTAGTTATGCTAGTTACTTTAATGTGTTGCTTCCATGTATAATTCACTACTTTAATGTAACAAAAGTGTTTTTGAAACTAGAAAAATGGATACTTCACATGGAATGCAAAGGATTGTTGGGCAAGTGAAATGAACAACCACCAACTGTATCAAAAGCCAGTCTTCATATATATAAAGTGATGCTGGCTATATGATGAAACTGAAAGGGAGTCCTTCTGAAAAACTAAAAAACATTTTGAGTTTGGAACCAAAGAATAGTTATTACAGCTTAGTCCAGATATTTTCTCTTTTCCCTTGACATTTTTAGCTTGCCATTTATTCTGGCTTTTGCAAAATTTTAATGAAAAGAAATTTCAGTTCTCTAGAAGACTGAAAAGTACCTACAGCATTTATTTGCAGGGGAAAAACCCCAAGAGTATGGAGTTATGAAGTTTTTTGAAAATAGTGGAACAAAATGACAAATGTTGTTCAATAGAGTTAATGTCAAAAATGAAAAACATATATATTTTATTTTTGCATAATAAACTTGAATTTGTGTGTGTGTGTGTGTGTGTAGGTCTCTATAGTTGTAACCCCTTGTGTCTTAGCAGCTTTATTGCCTTGCTTGTGGTTAAATGATTAAAAACAAATGTTTAGGTCATTATAAGTAATTGCCAAGAAATTTTGGTAATGAAAAACAAGACAAGTGAAAAAGAAGAAAATCAAAAATTATGGTTCCTGCAAATAGCTTAAAAGGAAGCTTATATAAATTCATAATTCCTTTGAAATACACAGTAAGGCTAATCGTAAGAATTCTTCTTTCTTTTCTGTTATACTTCTTCATACCAGCATAAGTTCCTATGGTGTGTAAAATACAAATTTCCTCAAAACATTTTCCAAATAATTTAAAAAAAAAGAGGCTATTTGTGCAAGTGATTTCATTTTTATTATATATTTTATTATATACTGATTTTATTCAAACTGATGTTACTATTTTACTTTTTATAGTCACAATATTTTGGCTTTTGTAGTCCCCATTCTTCAGATTCTTATCATTTTGAAATACATGCCTTATTTAATACACAAGAGTAGAACTGTTCTCATATCCTATTAGCTCATTTTTCCTTCTTACTAAATAAGACAAATATACAAATATAAACATGTATAAAATATAGTTTGAAAGTATATGGGAAAAAGTGCTCAATATCAGCAATAGAGCATATATAACTATAAAAGAGGACACTGAGGTCAACACGGTGGGGACTCTGGGAATTGGGTTAATTGGGCTGAGCCTGCGTAGTCCAACTACCAAATTTATCTCTTTCAAAGTAACAAAAATATCTAAGAACATGTCATTTGACTACGACTTAAGCTGGACACAAAATCATGACTTGAACCATAAAATAATCTCAAATTGTTTTAATTTAATATTTTTTTTATTGTTTTAACTTCATACTCTAAAATATTGAGTTAAATAAATTTTGCTGAATGTGTTCATAAGATATTACCTGAAGAAAACAAATTAATGTGGTATCAGCTGAGGAAAGTAATTACAGAGCCCCAAAATCCTAGCCCAATAAGGCCAAAAGGTCAACAGATTTGCAATCAAAAATAATCTTTAAAAATCTCAATTTTAATTCAGTTTTTCAAAGAATACCTTTTTGTTTCAACTTCATAGCTTTAAAACTTTGAATTCATTTTTCTATTCAATTTAGCCAGACAAGAAATAGGGAATGAATGACTGACAAACTGATTTCACTGCTTCACACTTTTTATACAGAAAACAATAAATTGAGAAAGTTGCATAGGGAGACATTCATATATATACACAAACACATAAAAAATAAGGCTAGAAATTTTAACTTAAAATTATACCAATGTGGAATTTGGAGTAATTAATATAATTAATTTATTGGAATATATATATATATATATATATATATATATATATATATATATATATATATATATATATATATATAAATATTTGTTGTAATTAAAATTGAAATTACTGATTTTTAATACTTTTAATCTTGAAATTGATAAGTCATTTCCATTTGAACTGAATGAAAAATAATTAAAAGTAAAACTATGAAAACCAGCATCATTCCTTTTCATCATTATGAAATTATTGAAGTTTTAAATTGTATTATCACCCATGGTGCAAAAGGGATTTTATACCAAACGAGAAACTAAAGAATGTAATACGATGATGAAATATGAATAGGAAAATTGTACAACTATAGAATGCTGTATTGAATGATGGAACAGGAAAGGTTTGATACACTGTAACTTCTTTTAAAGTATCCAAACAATTAATATGTATACCAACTTGAAATAATTCATTCAAAACTCAAACATCACCAAATTAGTGAATAGAAAAGGTGCCACCATCTTGCTATATGACAATACCTGTCTCATGTTGCAAAATGATATTACTAAAAGTCTTTATTGCCCCTTACCTATTCACTCCACCTCTGTCCTACTGATTATCATTTTTTTCCAAGTATTTAAATGATTTTCTTTTCTTATATTTTTTATCCAGATCAAATTGAAGAGGACTTCAATAAATTTATTGGTTATTTGAATAAACTTTTTTTTAAGGAAACTGACAAGGTGTCTTTTATAGTCAATGGGAAATGTTTTGATTAAATAATATTTTTCTATTAATTTTTTCAATTTATTTTGTTTAAATAACTCACCAGTCTTATAGGTATTATATAATTCTTTATAAATGATAAAACAGTACAATGCATACTTCAGTTCTAGATGTAAACATTAAAGTTAATTTTGTTAATTAGAGATTGAATATATAAATTTCTATCAATGACTATTTAGTATCAGGTTGTTATGTATTGAAAGAAAATCACTATCTATATGTCTACTTACAACAATATACAAAATACAATCAGACACTTTATTACAGAATCCATTCTCTCTCATACTTATATACACTTAAATATAAGCTGTAGAAAATATATATTATAAACAGAATCTAAATAGATTTGAAAATTCAATCTTTTTATAAATTCATGGTTTATTTCAAAATACAAAATCTCAAGATTACAGCTTCATGAACAGTTATAAAAACTTCATTGAAATTATAGAAGACCCAAAAAAGAAGAAATTCTGGAAAATAAATAGAAAATCAAATGATATAATCTTATTTGTTTATGATATTTTATAGAATTTTATATTTTGCACAAATCTTCTTCTATGTGTCATGTCCCTTCAGGATGTTGGCAATAAGGTTTTTTTTGTCATGAAATATTGAATCAAAGATTGTCCCATTTTGAACTGGCAAGCACTATCATTAGATGATGAACATGACACCAATTGGTAAGATAGGTTATACTTCCATAAGGAAACAAGATGGAAGATCTTTACAGTGCTGCTGCTATTTAAAAAGAAGACAATGATTTATCAGATTTCAAATTAATAATAAATAATTGAAAATTTAGTACCTAATGCTGAAGCCAATAAATTTGGACTTGAAAATTCCAAATATATTTTTGTTTCATTAACTTCTGGAGACAACTTATTTAATAAAGTTCACAACCCCTTTATTTCTCATCATATAATGTGTAGAAATTGGTATGTGGATTTGTAATTGAGTGTTAAATCTTATAATCAAAGATTTATGATCTAAAACTTTATAAAGCTTTGTTTCAAATAATATATTAACCAAGAGTTATTGAAAATAAATTAGTAGAATAAAATTTCAATCTGCATAATTAATTCTTGAAAGTTTTTTCTGTTATGGGTTAAATTGTATTCTCTTTTCTTCCTTGTAAAATTTGAATCTATTAAAAAATCTTGGTGCTACATATAAGGTTTTTATCAATAAAACTGGTTGAAATACTGAGACATTAATCCCAGATATTTGGGGTTTGTATTTTGACTTCATTCCAGACAATCAGCTTAATAACTTTTGTTTCTAGCTTTGGTCAACTGATTGGTCTATTACTAGTAGTGTTCCTTTCTCATTCTAGCACCTCTAGATACATCTCTCATGAAAGTACACTTTAAGGAAAGTATTGGTAGACAGAAGCTAAATAGTAAGAGTTGATTGATTGATATGTTTTTACGGCTTATCAACCTTTTGTTGATTATTTAATGCCAAAACTTATTTTGGATTATTAGACTAATTCTTTCTTTTATCAGTGAATATTGCATTAACATTTTTTTTGAGAATAACAATGATTTTTTCCAGATACAAGTTCTACTATTTAGTCCATAACAGGGGAGAGGAGATGAATTCATACCTTTTCCTAACAGTATTTGTGCATATATGAATGTAAGAAAACCGACTGGAATTTAAATTCTGTTCTCTGATTTCTCATTCTGAAGTGCTTGTCCATTATAGCACTTGCACATATTAATGAAGAGATATTTTGCTATTAGTATTTTTTTCAGCCACTCATCAAATTAATAATCAAATCTAATTCTTTGCATTCAAAATGGTGCCAGTTTTCTTTGCCTTGACAAAATCTTTTATTTGTCAATTTAATTTTTGTTTGCTTTTAGTATCATCTTTTCTTCAATGTTTTTCTTTTTGTTTCACTTTTTTGTTCCATAATAAATCCATTGACTACATTTGGTCTGAAGAGTTGTTATTAAAAGAAAAAAAAAATTCTGTTTGACTGAAACTATTACAAGTGGATAATTTTGTTTCAGTTACTTTAAAACATTATCCTTTTGGAAATTTACATTGCAAGCTCAAAGAAAGCAAGTAAATGACAAGTAATTAGATATATAAAATACTTTGGATAATTTAACATCTTTATTTTGTTCAGGGCAGATTACCTTAGAACAAAATTTAACATATGTTGGTATTACTCTTACATAACAAAGTGTATGACTATCATAATAATATTATTTATCTATATCCTTTGGAAATGACAAAAGTGAAGGGATATCATCATGTAGCATAATGCATCAGGGATTTCACCTGTCAAATCTTATTATGTTATATTAAGTATTGTAGTATAAGGCCAATACAAGAAGGGATGGGGTAAATCCAAACTTCAGGAGCTCTCAGGCTCTATCTATTTGGACAGAATATGAAAGTACCTGACTTTGTCTTGGTGGATAGAATCTGGTCACAAGAGAGAAAATAAAAGAACTTTTGCTGCAACCTGAAGTATCATATCTTATGTTAGTTAACTTATCAAGTATTATCATGTCCATGATTTGGTATCTGCCTAGGAAAAATAAATATTGATATATATGTTCCAAGAAAGAGATGGAGATGAAGCAAAGAAAAAATGATTTTGTTTGCTCTTTGTTTTCTTACATGCTAAAACAGCTATAATTCTGATTTGACAGACTAAAAAGTAAACAACTTATTGAATTTAAAGTCACCATGAGCAATCCAAAATATATCATAAGTGATATATTTTGGATTGTCAGATGTAGTGTTGGTTCTAATCTATATTGGAATGACTGCAAAAACATCCCCCTCTCCAAATTTATCAACAAAACATACAGATGCATGCTGGGATTTCTTCCCAGCCAATAAAATAGGCCACTTCTCAGTTTCATCCACCATATTTCTGTTCTTTCTTGTTTTGAAGTCAAAACACTGCAATCACTTGTCTGTATTCCTTTTTGTGTGTCAACACTATTCTCAGTTTGTTAATTTTTTGCCTCATTACTGTTGCCTTACCTTGTCTTGCATATGTTGTTTGCTAGGTATTATTTTTTCCCTGTTCTTTTCTTTCTTTTCTTATTGCAAACTTTATCAATTCTGTTTGTAACACTTCTTTCTACCTAAGATGAGATGATTTAAATTAAAACTTAGGATATGACTTATTTATAAATCCTGTACAAGAAATGACTATGTAATCTAAATGGCCACAATAATTAATGATATGAAAATGAATGTTTTGAATTAATTATATCATATTTTAATGTTTAAAAATCAAGGTTACAAAAGCTGTTATAAATTTTAGTTTTCTGTCTTTCAAATGATGCTTGTAAATGTGTTTTCATATTGTGATCTACTTTTATTAATGACATTTAATGAGCTTTAAATTTATATTTCTGTCTTGTCATCTCAAATTTTTCTTATTCATTTAGTTTGATATTTCATGTCAATTTGTATAAGGATAACATTTTTATTATTTTAAAATTATAACTTCCACTGTCACTCATAAATTATGCCAGAATAAAAATTAGGAAAAGGAAAATTTTGTGAAAACTTTGTATTTGTACTGTTTTCGTATTTATGTAATAAATGTCTTTCTTTAAAATTTTACATAGTGGTTGTTTTCTGATTTGCACCTATTATGACTGCTAGGCTTTTGTATTTGACTCAAGAACTTAGATTTGGTAGATAATAACATTTTTATAATGGATGTGTCAATATCCAATAGAAAAATTCTGTGGAGTCAAAGAGTTGCAAGCATAAAAATCTGTCTTGGCAAGTCAACCTACTGATTGTCAACAGTGAGTTATTAGGGTTTGACCTTCTCTTGGTTATAGACATTATTAAAAAGTTAGGCAGGGCAAATGTTGGGCAATGTTCACTTTTTAATGCACCTATCTGTATGGCCATAAGGATCAATGAGCTCAACTTAGTGCAGAGTTCAATCAAAATATCAAAGTGTGGATGGCATTATGGAAGTAATCAGAGATTGCAGAATTGGAATCTGAGTATTCCATATCTGCAGATGTTAAAAGTGAGTACCAACATGAATTGCAGGAGTGACTGGATAACAGGTGGTTAGTATCTTACCCCGAATAAGATCTCCCCCTCCCCGAAAGGCTTAATCCCACTAATGGCTGTAGTGCAAAAGAACAAAGGAGAGAGGCACTTCATGTAGGATCAAGAGTTAAATGAACATGTTGATATTTCCATATAGATATTGAGAGAATGGTGTAGGAAAAGTTTAATATGTCTGCGCTGGATCTTTGAAATGCCTACCAACAAGTACTTCATTGATTAACCAGACATCTTGAGACAGGGGCTGAAAAATATGTTTGGATAACTGAATACCTAAATTAATGAAAAAGAATGAAAAAAAATCATTTTCTGAAAAAATTTCAAGCACTCCACAATCATGGAGAAGCTAGATATCTCTAAAGCGTTTGATAGGGTCTGGCATGCCGGCCTCTTTTATAACATTGTCATCAGTTTCCAAGTAGGCATCTATGCTGACAACACAACTACTTACTCCTGCCTCAATAGCAAGTCTGGTATCGCTGACAAAACTAACCTGGCCGTTAGTCTCGAAAAGGACCTTCAATCAGACTGTTGGCTGGTTAACTGTAATGCTTTTAAAATAAAACTGCTCTCTATTACTCACCACAGGGAACCATCCCTGCAACCCATTAGAATGTCTATTGCTCAACTCCACAAGAGCACCTCTTTGCGACTGCTTGGTCTCTACCACTTTGTCCCCAGCCCCTCAACCTCCGGCATCTTCCTCTTTGGGTTGAGGTGTCCACTCAGTCTGAATTGAACTTAGGGGTAACTGGCCGTACGCTCACTGAGTACCCATAGATTACTTCGACCGGTCAACTGGTCAAGTCCTGCTCACTGACCACGCTGTTAGTTTTTATATCCAGTAAGCAGGGTGTTGTCCATACATTCACAGTTGACTGGGGATGTGGACACAGCTGTGAGAGTTGGTGATAGGAAGTTTAGAACGGGGCAAAATAAAACAAGAAATAATATATGCAGAAGCCAGACAACAATGGGGGAAAATATTGACGTCTTTTATATAAGAAGATAACATCAGAACAGAGGTTACAGGGAGAATAAAAACATTTAACATAAATGAGAAAAGAAAAAGAAAAAGACAAAATGCATCCAGTGAATTCCCAACAGAGGGTTTGTGTGTGATAAACGCGTATTGAATTGCCTGGGGTAGGTTTATGACTAATAGTCCAGTCTCATACAGACTTCTCAGAACAGGGGTTAGTCTTCTCTCTTCCGTCTGGCTTGTAGCACCGCGACCCGTAATGGTTGCCTGCGGGTGCTCACGCACGTGATGATGATGTGCCAACCAATCATGGTCTCTCCCATCTGGCCTCTTCCGTCTCGCCCAACTATCTGCCTCTTCTGCAGCATAACTATGCGTTTATATAGATAAATCTGATTGATCATGAATTGACACTTGGCCCAGCACGCGATTCTCATGAGTGCCAAAAACTCTCCCTTGACACGTAAACCTATTCTCCAATTATTTACCTTATCTCAATCACAAGTTCTTCTCACTTCACCAAAATTATACTTTGGGATATCTAAACATTGATTCAACCGTTTGATCAAAACAAATACTGTTAAACAAAACCAAGTATCTCACCCATCCCCATTGTTTACTAGTGACCCAGATTTAAAATATCACCTCCTGCCCTGAGATCGTATTTCTCATCGATAAACACACATCTTAACCCAAATTGTACTTTGATATATAAACACCATTTCCACTTCCAGTCAATAAAAGTTATATTTGCATGTGTGCATTCATTTGGGTGTATATGTGTATACCGCTTTCTGTTACAGGTCTCACACTCTCCGCTGACCTGAGATGGAATAATTACATTGAATCAATAGCTTCATCCACTGCAAGGAAAGTTGGTTCCCTGTGATGCACCAAAAAGTTTTTCTTGCCTGAGTCCATCCTTCAAATCTATAAATCAACAATTCGCACTTGCATGAAATACTGCTGCCATATATGGTCTGGTGGCCCCACTCTTCACCTTAAGGTCCTCAACAAGATCCAGAGACAGATAAGCAATGTGGTTGGTCCTGATCTGGCATCTTATCTACAGTCACTCTCTCACAGATGTGCCGTCGCCTCCCTCTGTCTTTTCTACAAATACTTTCATGATAACTGCTCCTACGAGCTACTTTTGCTAGTTCCCAGACTGCATGAATTTAAGCGTGCTACTAAGCTGGTATTATGGTCCCACCCTTTCATTGTCAAAATGGTTAAATGTAACCATCTCTTCTACAATAGCTTCATGTCTCACACCTTCCATTTGTGGAATTCCCTTCCTATTACTTGTTTCCCTGATACCTATAATCTCCAACTATTCAAATGTAATGTCAATCGACATCTCCAGATGCCCTGACTTATACCCTGTCCTTCTCTTCATCCTTTTCTCCATCACGCCTCTTTACTCTTGCTCTCACTCTGTAACCTCTTGCATACTAGTGTCATCCTGCCTTACTTGGTGTGAAATGCTTAAAAAAAAAAAAAATTATATCATCAAATAACATTTTCAAATGTTTTGTTCAATGTTTTTCCAGCTTATTTTTAATGAAAATGTGTGTTAACTTTTGTCTGCTTCCAGGTAGCCTTGCATTTTTCTGTTGCAAACTCCCAAAGCTGGATAATATAAATGCATTTTAATGCTAATATCAGGTAATCTTTTAATATACATACAAAAAGCCATATACATAGACATACTCAATGTTACATATGTAGGAATACAATAAATCTGTAACCTGATGATGAAAAAATCTTTTTATACACATTTATTTTTCATCATAATCATCTTTGTTAACCTAATATTTCTCAGACATTATACAATGTTAAAATTCAGCTAATAAATTTATCAGGTTACAGACTTACTGATCCATCCTCAAATGAATGAACAACATAAAAATTTATAACAGAATTAAACATGAAAATTAGAAACCCATACATAAGATTAATATCTTTAAAAAGTGTTCCTGGTCAGCATGAATTATATTTCTGCATGCATTAAATTGCACATGATGAGTGCTGATGTTCAAAGAACTCTACAAAATCTTAAGTGTGGTGATGAATTAAATATTCATAATTATGGTGTTAATCTTTCAATTCATCTTACAATCTAATTGCTTTTTTGGTACATTTTGTTTTTTGCAAGTTTAATCAAATCCAACCTAAGAGACTTAAACTTGCCACCAAAATTGACTAGTTATTACTCTTATTGTGAGGTTGAAAAGGAACAACTTCATCCTGTTATGAATCATCAAAAAATGTGATTAACTGAGCTCTAGATTAAAAAATTAAACCGTATTCAAAATCAAGACATATGCATTTTATATATATATATATATATATATATGTTTTGTATGTATGTATTACTTGTACCATTTAAAAAAATGATGCCATTTACATTTAAGTTAAATGTAAATGGCTTTTTTTTCTTCTTTTTTTTCTTTTTTAATTCCGTTTGTATGCCTATTTTTGTCAGAAGGCAAGTAGACTCAAAGCATGTAAATAAAATGAAACACTTTAAGTCTGGCATGGACCTATCCAGATCTTGAAAAGAATTTTATTTCATAAAGGTATAAATTTGTATCTTTTATTTAAATTTTTAAGCACTCTTTTGGTGGTGTGATTGCAGAGAGCACATGTGCATATTCGTATGTAATGTAATCCCACGTTTCACAATGTTGAAACAGCCAATATCATAGAGAGAGAGAGAGAGAGAGAGAGAGAGGCATACGCGAAAAACGTCTAGAGAGTGAAGGTTTGGTCTAGCAGATTTGTGTAGTGAGTTCAATCCTCACGAGGTGCTACGCTAATTGTGGCACTGTACCAGACTAAGCTCATGAACACAGGAACAAGAAAACGATAGTATGGGAACACTAAATACACACACATACACAAAGGCGACACACGCACACTAGAGATAACGGCAGACATTCCACATAGTCACGTGATCAATTTCGTTCACGCGACTTGTGTCTTAATTCCGACGCACGGCCACGCTCTCGGACCGCTTCTTCCTCGCCCCATCCCTTTTCAATTACATTATTATATCAATTATTTAAACTGCAAAAACAACACCCCTTCCCCTTTGTGTTTGATTCATCTTTCTCACCGACTCACGATCTTTAGGATTAGTTTGTCTGCCGGTCTGACTATCTTCTTACTTCCTTGTCCCTCCCCGCCTCTCTCTTACTCCCTTCAACAATCTTTGTCCTCCTTTCCTTCTTTACATACGCTTCTTGGCACATCTCGGGTGCCCATTCCTTCTTGCCCTCCCCGTCCTGTCATACATGTCAGAAGCAGGAGTGAAACGTCTTAGAAGAAAAAGAAGTGAAAAAGAAGAGGAAGATGGGAGGTGGTGTAAGTAAGAAGAACCAAATAAATAAAAAGAAAATTTATGAAATAGGAAATATCGAGTGGGAAACAAAGAGATGAAAATAAGCAGAGAAAGAATGTAATTTTAAATGAAAAGTGAAAAGA
The DNA here is from genome assembly GCA_963932145.1 of Acanthosepion lycidas. Classification (NCBI taxonomy): domain Eukaryota; kingdom Metazoa; phylum Mollusca; class Cephalopoda; order Sepiida; family Sepiidae; genus Acanthosepion; species Acanthosepion lycidas. The sequence continues at coordinate 55,992,062 of OZ010607.1, read as the reverse complement.
AAGGAAAGAAAAAGAAAGAAAGAGGGAGACTAGGAAATAACGAGGATTATAAACAAAAAGCAAAATGAAAGAAGAGAAAAAATAAAACATTAAAAAAGATGAGATGATTATGATGGAAAAATAGAGAAAAAATATTTTCACTGAAAATAAATAAGAATCAAGAAAAAGAAAGGATAAAAAAAAATCTCAAATGAAATTAATTTATACTTTTTTTCCCCTTTCTACTTATATGCACCACTAATTCTTCTATCTTTTTACAGCATAAATCTCTTTCCTTGTTCATGCACTTTTTAACCTAATGCTTTCTTCATTAATTAGATAGACCAAACATATACAGTGAAAATTTCAGTCAATAAATCAGTGTGTGTGTGTGTGTGTGTGTACTGTAGATAAATAAGGAATACGATATATCGAAGCTGTTTTTGAAGTTTGTTTTTGTTCTTTATTAAATAAAGAAAGAGTATTTTTATTCCGTACTTACTGCAATGAATAGTAATGTAATATTTTAAGTATCGAATTAAAGAATAAAGAACGAACTATTTGCCTAAATTATTTTTATGTCTGTATTGTTTGCTTTTTTTGATTTTGGTCTTCTTATCCTTTTCATTATTTCTTTTAATGCAAGCAGAATTATATGATGATTTAAAGAATTTCATGTATATCCATTTGAGAAGGGGATTTATTTCTTCTTGAAAGGGTTTGGAGATCTGACAATTCAATGATTGTCAAGGACAATAATTTACAATTTCTTCTGAAACCAATAATCAGATTTACTTAATAAATACTCCATTGCTATTAAAGATTTTAATTTCAAGCTCTGTTTTCAAGCCATCATCATCATCATCAGCAGCAGCAGCAGTCCCATGACCAGGTCATGGCCAGTAATAAAGTCATCATTTTGGCCAGGAAAAAAGTCACAACTTGGTTTTGCAAGTGACATGTTTGGTAGACATGAACCCATTGTGGCAGATTTTTGAACCATGCTTATTACTGTCAATAATTTCCATGGCAGGAGGTATAAAAATTATTTTCACTAAATCCAAAAATTATTGATCCACAACTGCACTGAAATCTGAGGTTCCCACTATTCACGTTGTCTTCAGGGTTAGGGATAGGGTTAAAAAATCTATTAAAGAAAAATGACAAAACATTGTCTTGTGACTTTTTTCTTTGATTTTTATTTAATGACATTTTTTTCCAGTGACTTTTTTTACCTGGATTTGGCCAGGTGTGGTCATACAGGCACTGCACCCCTGAACATTGGACCAGTTCTCTTCACATATCAGGTTTAAAAGCTGGGGAGGTCTCCATTCATGTATAATGTAACTTTGGTAGAGTTAATCTTTCTCCAGGTCAAATCACAGCTAATATCCTCCAACATTCATTTTTTTAATTATTTCGCCCCATGGAAGGCAGGAGTGCTACTAGCATGCAGGGGGTTTACAGAGAGTGAAAGTGAGAGAAAAGATTGGGTATGAGGGACTTAGGAAAGGATAAAAGACAGTGATTGATGTTACATTTAAATTTTGAAGAGTGTAGTTATCAGGGAAGCAAGTAAACAGAAGGGAGTTCCACTGTCAGGAAGTGCAAGAAAAGAAACTGCTGGAGAAGTGGCGGTTGCATGTAACTATTTCAACAATAAAAGGATGGAACCTAGATGCCAATCTAGTAGCATGCTTAAATTCATATAGTCAGGGCACCAGTGAAAAAAGCTTGTCAGAGCAGTTGCCATGAAGGTTCACCTTGATTATGGACATGTGGCTGTTGATTCCATCTTTTCCACTCTGGCTGTTGACTTGTGAAGCAATGTCATCACTGCACAAGCTGCATCTATGGTTATGGAGTCCAGTCTATTCCATTTTGCTAGATAGCTATTGACTCTACAACAAGGTTCATTCATCCTTTGATAGGTCTCGTTTTTAATTCAGCTGGATGTCTAACCACCCTCCTCACTAGGAAAGCCTAGGAGGGGAACCCATTTCAATTGCTGATGATAACAATGCAGCAGGTAGTACTGGGTTACATGATATCAATACTATTTGCGCCATGGTCATCAAATCAAAAAAGTGAAACTTTACTGAGATCTATGCTATTTGGGTTCTGAAAAATGTACTTTAGTAAGAGATATTTGTACTTATATTTGAAAATATGTACTTGTGTACTATTAAGAAAATAAAAAAGACTGTAAAGTACCATTAAGTTTTTGTCTTACTAAATCTTAGGAACTTGTCAAAATGTAATATCTAACAAGACATTCTTGCAAGCCATTGTTCATTAATTTTTCTTTACTAGGGGATTTTTATCTATGACCATGTGCCAAAACTAGTTTAGTAACAATTAATATCTACTTTACTAAATATACAGAATTTCTTAGTTGAAATTACTATTTTTCTCAAATGATTTTACTCATTTTCTTTTTGATTTTCTTTTTAAACAATTACATTCACTGCAAGTTTGTTGCCAAGGGGGTGCTGAGAGATGTTCAAAAATCATTTAACCATCTCTGTGAAAATGATGTAAATTAATTTTAGTGTACTAATTTACGCAACATAAACCATTCATTAAACACATTTCTAGTGAACTTGATAATATTTAACTTTTCATCAAGAAAATAATCTTTAATTGTAAATTATAAATAAAGAAATTGTTTCTTTTTATTTATGATTTTTACAATCTTGGAACCAGTCACAGTTACCCCAACTCATTTTTGAATTCACATAAATGCTTTTACTCATGCCCCACTCTGACTTAAATACTACTCCCTACTCAAACCACTCTGGTGATGAATCTGATTCACTGGCAGATCTTGCAAGGTAAACATTTGATATATTTATTTAATATATGAGATAATCAAAACTTTTAAAAATAAGAGAAAATGAAAATCCAAAATTTGCTCCATAAAAAATTTGTATTTGTTAAAGACAAAAACGAGATTCTTTCTCTCACAAAACTAAGAGAAAACATCCATGCACTCTGTATTAATCTGAACATTAACTACAATATGGCAAAAAGAAAAGAAAAAAAGATTTGCTAAAAATGCACTGATTAAGAAATCTGTTCATCATCAAAAGCATTAACTGATATCCATGCAAACATTTTAATAATAATAATAAAAAAAAAAAGTATCTAACGTCTCTCAAGGAAATAAAACCATTGATTCAAGAAAAATTCAAATTTTTTGTAAGCATATTGACAATAGCTTGTCATCTTGATGAAACTGGATATACTTCCTACAAAATTACTTTTCAGCCATTTTAAATGAAAGAATGATTTGGAAGAAATTTGCAATTTGGCTTAAAGATGGATGCACAAAGAATTTACAATTTACATCAAAGAAACTAACTTCAATATTTGGGATTTCCATTTGTTTGGCAGCCTTCAAACAAGTAAACCTGTAATTTTGAACTGATATTCAACAAAAAGAACTAATCTTAACATAATTAATGTTATTGAGATTTCTGATGAAAATTACTCACAAAAATAAAAATGTTAGTAGAAAGTATATCTATTCCTAAAAGATTTAAAGAAGTGCACTTTCCTGAAAATTACAATATAAAATATCTTTTTCTTTATTTGCTAAGGATTAAAAATATTTCACAGAACTGAAAGGAATTGTTAATTAATATTTTCACGGATATAATCAAGAATTATATCATTGTACTTTTTCAATTTCTCTTTCTCAACACATATTCTTGCTACTGCTAATGAAGCAAAAAAATGATAATATTGCCATATTGTTGCACTATGGTCAAAATCAAATTAAATTTATTAAAATATATAGGTACTTACCCTAATTTGGTAAAGAATAAAATATATAGGTACTTCCCCTAATTTGGTAAAGTTTAAAATTTTAAAAAATGAAAATCCTTTTTGAAGGTTTCATTTTAACTTTAATTGAAAACTAAAGGATTTAAAATTTACTGTTTCCAGTAAGAAAAATACTCTGTGGTATATTTCAAACAGGAATTATATTGATCGGAACTGATTTTTTTTCAGTAAAATTGATGAAATCGGTCATTTTGACACATTTGCAAAGAAAGGTTAATTCTTAATTTAAAAAATCTTGCAAAAATAAAAAAAATATATCTCAAATGTTATTTGAAAAAAATTAGAAAATTTAAAATTAAATTAATCTGATTTGAAACAAATATTACTTATAGCATAAAATGTTGTATACAAGTATTTCTTAACCACAGGGTCTTGTTTTTCTGACATGTTAATCAATTAATGACTGCCGAACGTTTTCATAGTTAAGTATGGTGGAACAGACGATAAAGTTAGGGTTTTTTTCATAATGGGACACAACCTTTAAAACACATGACCTTTCAACAATAATGTTAGGTTTGTACATCCATGCTTAGAAATTCTGCACATAATCACACATACAAAAACAAAATTGAAAATTCTTTTAAAAATATTCATGGTCATCAGATTGTAATAAGCTTTACAATATATGATTAGTAAATATAGTTTTACTTAATATTTCCTAAGAGTTATTTCATTGAAATTGAATTTTAAAAGATTTAAAAACTTTAGAAACTATTCAATTTAAAATTGTAAAAGAAAATGAAAACAAATCTTTTAAAAATTCAATTTTCATTGAAAATTTTTTTTTCTTCAGAAAATATTGTCTTTAATATATATTATTCATAAAAGCAATTAAAAGCTTCTCTAATTAAATAATGTCTTAGATTTATTGTGTTTTTTATTTTTTGATTCAGAACAGATTTTTGGTAAGATGGGGTCCAATTTTGCAAAAATAAATTTGGTAATTTAAATTCTTCAAAGAATTCTGCTTTTAACTAATATATCCACTAAAAATTACTTTGTTGAATTTCTCAAGTTTTCATAAAATTAAGTAGGGGGGGATGAAACACATGTAAAAAATATTCTTATCAAGATTTTCTAATAAAAGAAATTTAAAAAATAATTTAATTCATTTGTAAATAAGTTCTGAAAATTTCATTAAAATCTGACAGTTATTTGATTTTTGCAAGAATTTCAAAATTAATCTGTAAAGAGATGAAAATTTAGTACAACTGCTGACGCAAGAAAAACAAGTTTTCTAATCAAAATTTCAAATGTTCTAAAAAGGAGTAAAGATTTCATTAAATATTCAAAAGTACTTTGATCCTTCCTCTTAATAATAACAAAAATTTTGATGATAAAGCTATGTTTTCATTACTTATGTTTGTTTGGAGTATGTTTTCATAATGGTATTTTTTTAGTGATTTAGTGGAGGTACCTAAATAAATATAAAAATCAGCTGTAAACAATTTTACTTGATTTTTGTACATTTTTATAAGGAAAATAATTTTACTTTAAAAGTAAGTAATCTTAATAGAAAAGGTGTAAATTTATTCGAAAAAAAGTAAAATCAATATTAATTGAAAACTACTGAAGTACAGTTGTAGAGAAGTAGAGTTGCCCTCTCTGGCAAGTTTTATACTAAGCCAATACAAATGATATTAGTTCACTGATATTTTGAAGCAATAAACAAAAAATAATACATTTTGATTGTAGCAGATAGGACACAAAGTTGATTCTTTCATTGCTCACTTTTGCATATGTAATGTTCAAGACATATAACTATTAGATATCTGAACCTATTTAAAGGAGAAATTCTGTTTTCTGATCTTAAAAGACAAGACATTATTAAAGTGTTTTATCTTATTTCACCAAAAATATTCTTATCAAGAAAAAGAAATAATATCAACTCTCTTAGAAACAAGAAAAACAACATTTTTCAAGAAAAAAATAGATACAGTGAGAGAAGTTAATTATTTTATTGAAAGAATTTAAACTGTATACATATTTGAAGAACTAAAATTCAGAGTTTACATTACTAATATTTATTCCATAAATAAAATGACTGTTTATTTATTTCATTCTTTCCACCTCTTTTTCTGCAGAAAATAAGTTTTTAGACATTAAATTTTATGTTAGAGAAAGCAGTAAAGTCCAAACAGTTTTTGTTTAAATAAAATCAATTAAACTTTCTTTTTGATGAACATAAAATCCAAGAAAAAATTTGATAGCTGCTTACTTTTCTTCCTTTCTGTTATTAGAAATGTACCTCTAAAACCCAAGATATTCTAAATGTGGTAAAAATGTCACAATAATTTTATTTAGTAATAGCAGTATGTGGCAGATTCATAATAATACTATTTCTACCTTAAATTCTGAAAGAGTTACCTCATCTGGCAACATATCTATTTTGAATACTTTAAAAACATTATACAATGTGGATGTTATCTTTGGTCAAGACTAGCAAAATTATAAAGCAGATACATCATAAGAACTTTCATGTTTGATAAAATTGGACATGTTTTTCTCAGAATAAGAACATTTTATAGCATTTGAGTGCATTTTATGTTCTTTTTACAAAGATATCAACTTTTAAGATTTTTAAAAATTAAAATGTTTAACAAGAAAATCTGTTTCTGTGTGCAAGTCTGTCTTGGATTTGATTAAAATCAAAAGACATGAAATCAAATTCTCCTGTATAATGCTTTCCTTTCAGCAAACTGAGTTTTAGGCAATATAACAAGTTATCTACAATAATAGGTTCTAGGCTTAAATAAATTTCCTACAAAATTTTGATTATGAAAGAGGAACCAAGTAGATAAGTGTGTTGGTTTTATGAATTATATGAATTCACTTAATAATACTTAGACTCATAAGTACTGAGTAGTTCTTCAGTTAGACATATATGAAATAAACAGTCTTGGAAGGAGATCAATATAGCATCATTGTTCAATATTTTATTTTCATTTTTGTACATTATTTACTAGTAATATCTACCTGTATTATGTCTGGGTTTTTCATAAATGACACTTTTTTTCTATGAAATAAAAATAACAATCATAATATAAATTTTACTATGCCTTTTCCAAGATATTAAATACATCAAACATTAATGGATATCTAATACTCTGTCTTTTAGATATTGTAGTGAGTACAGTGATAAGTCCTTTGCATAATAGTATTTTTTATTACATATGGTTTATATGATTTCTTTTTCTTTTTTTTTCTTAAAAAAAATTTCTTATTGACACCAGAGCTATGCATGAACCAATATCATGGAGCAGCCATATTTTTGCATTTGTGCACATAACCTTGTCTTCACATAAATTGGAAGAAGTTGAAAGATTATAACAGCTTTGATAACTAAAATAACTTTGTATCATTTTTGCTACTTTTTAGTTACTTAGACAATTACTGTATAATGACTGTTGTGTATTAATCAAAAATGTTACACAATTTATAGACTTTATAGTGAGACAGCAATTTATAAACAGATAGATTATAAAATTTGTCCACCTGCTGTATAACAGACCCAAAACAGATTTTATCTTTGCTTTGGTCCAAAGTGCAAAACACAGTATATCAGGGGCACTAAAGATATTACAGAAATTTTTTCACTTACACCCAATTTGTTATTGCAAGGTATAGCAACCAGGCTGCATCAGAAAAAGAAATACATTTTGTATTTTTTCTTTCTGACTTTTCTGACAAGTTCTCTATAACAGATCTGTATTTATATTGTTACCTCAATGTACATCTGCCTTTCATTTGATTCTTATGTCTTTATATGATATTCCATAAAGGCAGAAATAATAGATAAGATGTCTGATAATTATTACACACCCTTTATCAAAGAACACAAAAACACATAACATTTCACAGTTTTCTTCCTGAAAACTTTAATTAATCAAAACAGATGACCACTGACAGCATAAAAACTAAATGATCATAACTTCTCAATCTTTACAACACAGTCCAGGTAAATGTTGAAAAATTTGTGCAAAATAATGAAAGTTAATTTTTGAGAGTTTTTTCTTTTATTAATATTCACCCAATACAAGGCCCAAGAACCACTCAAGGCAGAGGATAACTGTGTGGAGCATAGGAAAAGACAAGCGTTAGGAGTATAGAGCTGAAGTAGATTTTAAAAGGAACTAGAAACAGGAAATAAGAAACCTCTAATCCTGTTTAAAAACTGGGGAGGAGTGTGAACCGGACGATAGGTGATCCAATCTACTCATATTGGTGGAGGAGAGAAAAAAAGAAATTAAATAAATACTGAATAAAATTTCAGAGTTCCTGTGCAGACATTAGGAGTACAGAGCTAAAGCAGATTTTAGAAGGAACCAGGAACCCAATCCTAAACAGGATCAAGGGATAAGTCTCTACTCCTGTTCAAAAGACTGGTGAGGAGTGTGAACCAAATGATAGGCAAACCTATCTACTCCAATGAACTAGAAACAACAGATTTAAGAGAGTTCCCTTTGTAAAAAATTTGAACTGCTGAAACAGAGTGGCAGAATAAAGATGAAAGAAAGAAACAAACAAGTAAAAAAATGATAAAATGTCTAACTGTCCTGATTACTGATTCTTATATTGTAATTATTTCAATATTTATGGAAAATATGAATGGAAAATAGTTCAATGGAATAAATTTGGCATTGCTTTGTATGATGATAAAAGTTATTTAATATTTATAATCTTTTATCATGTTCATTTGTGTTTTAATAAGTTTAAAGGGAAAATAATTATTAAATTGAAATATAATCATTTTATGAATTGATGATATTGGGCAAAAAGAGACTGACCTGATGAAGTAGAATAATCTCTGGAATAGACGTTGTCTGGTCAACAGATGTTAGCTTGACTGGCATTCACTGTGGCATTGTGCTTTTATAGCAGTATCTCATTTACATACAATGCTACACCTCCCTGAACCAAAATGGCATTATGCCTTTTGTTGATCTTTGACGTTTTCTAATTATTCTTGGGAATCTAACCTGTCTTTCTTGGTGTGTATCTTGATTTCTTCTTATAGGGGACCTAGGTCTGCATCCATTTTCCTCTTCTGACTCCTCGTCAGATTTCTGGTCATTAACATCCATAGATTGTTCAGTTTCATTACTGGATTCATTAGTCCCCACCTCCCCTTCATTTTCTTCACCTTTAGATTCTGCATTCATTTCTATATCCTAAGGTTCTACTCTGCTTCTGAATTGATCCACATGGGCCACAGTAAATTTTGTCCATTTTTTGTTAGTATTGCTGTTTTGTGTCCTTTCTGTACTACAAAGTTTACCTTCTCTGCATTAGATTCTTTGTCTTTTTTATACCAGACACTTTCACTTGTTGAAAATGACATTGTTATGAGAGCTCTAATCTATCCATTTATGTGGAGGGACTTTGTAGTCTGCCAACACGTGGAATTGTCCTATAGCGTAACAGTAATCTTGTTAAGTAACTCTCTATATTATCATTAGATGGGGAAAATGCATTTAGTCCCATTTTCACAGTCTGCATCATTCTTCCTATGATTCCATTAGATTTTGGGTGGTAAGGTCATGTTTTATACAGGATACATCCAATGCACTTTAGCCATGAGCACAAACTTTCCTTGCAAAATTCTGGTGTGTTATCTGAGACCAAAGTTTTAGGCACCCCATTCCTTGAAAATATTTTTTTTACAGTGGTGGCTTTTCTGCCAGCAATGTTAATTACTTTGGGTAATCCTGAAAAATGAGTCCACTAAAATTAAAAATAGCCCCATGTCTTTAATATGAGCATGATCTATGTGTACCCGAGCTCATGGTTCTTTTTCTTCAGGTCATGAGTGAATTTTGTTTTGCCAAAAGTTTTTATTTCAGCACATTTTGTGCATCTTTTTACATAATCTTTTACATCTCAAGAATATCCTGACCACCACACTTGTAATTTTAATCTCATTTGTGTCATTGTTATACCACAATGTACATCATCATGTACACCTTTTAGTACTTCTTTTCTTAAACTATGTGGGGGTATTATAATATATTCATTTTATATTATGCCTTTCTCTACAGTTAACTTATGCCTTGTTTCTTTGTAGGATCTTTCTACCATCGAACAATTGATCCATGTGTTTCTTTTTATTCTGTCTGAAATTCTACATAACACTGAATCTTGTATGGTTTTCATTCTGAGACGATTTAGCAGTAACATGTCTGTTTCAACCCAGTGAAGTATTTTATCTTCTGAATTTTCAGACATTACTAATTTTTTACTGTCAAAATTTAGTTTGGATAGTGTATCCACGTGTGGAATAGTGTTCCCCTTTATATATGTCAAAATTAAAGGCCATGAGATTTATAGCCCATCTTAAAATTCTAAAAGATGTGACTTCTAGTAGTTCTGGTAGTTCCTTTCTGGGGTTAAATATAAACTCTAAAGTTTATGATCTGACTTTAACAAAAATTTTCATCTTAACAAAAAACTTTGAGCTCTTTCTATGCTCCATACTAATGCTAATGATTCTTTCTCAATATATGAGTAGTTAGCTTCAGCTGACGTTAATTTTCTTGACAGATACATTAATGGATGACCTTCTTGAAATAAAATTGTGGCTACAGCATGTTCACTTGCATCTGTAGTCAATGTTACTTCTTTTTTTGGATCAAAGATTTTTACAATCAGTTTTCTTATTAGTGCCTTTACTAGCTTTAAAAAGATATATATTTTTTTAAGTCCATTTAAATTCTGTATTCTTTTTCCGTAATTCTGCAAATGGTTTTATTAGGTCACTTTATCAAGGTAGATATTTGCTATAAAAATTGGTCAGTCCTAAAAAGGATTCTAATTCTTCTTTATTTTTTGGTGTAGATACTTCTGGTATTTCATTTATCAGTTTATTATGTGGTGAAATTCCTTCTTTAGATAATTAGCATTCCAAATACAATATTTTGCTGCTATTTAACTCACATTATCACTATTTATTATCATACCAAGATTTTTAATTGGTTTAAAACTTGTTCAGTTCTTTTTTTTTTAAATCCCTCTTTATTACAAGCACCTATGTCTATATTGTCTTGATATATAATTATATTTTTTACCTCCTTCAATAGAACTATTTCAATTACCTTTTGAAAAATATGGCTTGAAGTCTTAACAAATCTATCTTAGTATGCCTATTGGGGTAGTAATTATATTAACTTCTTTAAATTTTCTGTCAATTTCTATTTAGTTATATGTCGATTTCAGGTCAATCTTGGCAAAGTATTTAATTCTTGCTAATTCATGACTTGCCTTTTCTATGTTAAGTAAGGGGAATAAATCAGAACACATCTCATGGTTCACACTTACTTTGTAATCCCTGCATATCCTCAAATCACCATTGCAACGATTGGTGAAACTGAACTGCTAACACTTTAGGTAACTTTTTCCCGTATGTCTTGTTCGAGCATTTTCTTTAGTTTTGCAAGTACCATGGGTAGAAAATGAATAGATATTTTTGAGATTCAAATAGACTGGGTGATCTTTTAGACAAATACTCACTTTATATCCTTTTAATAACTGACTGGAATAATCTCAAATTGTTTCTGTTGCAAAAGTTCCTTCAAAGGAGCCTAGAGTTTTGATGACAGATCCATCAAATTGTTTTAAATTAAGATTACTTTTTCTTACTTTGAGTCTACCCATTTTTTCCCAGAAATTCCTTGTGATCAAGGTAACATCTCTCCACATGTCAACCTGCATGAGAAAAGTCATGCCATTCAATTTTACTGTCAATCTACTTTTTGCAGGTGTTCTTATTGAATATACTTCTGTATTTTCAATATGAGTGTTTATATTTTCTACCCTTTCTATTCTCTTTTTGAATCTGTACACAGATTGGAAATGGTCTTTTCTTTTACAGTTTAAACATAATTTTCCTAGGGCTGGATATTTGTTTTTGTTTCTTTCATGTTCTTTGTCACAATATTTACACTTAATCAGGATTTTAGCTGTGTTGTATGCCTGCATATTGTTTTTAGTATTATTAAATTCCTTAATTAATTCTAATTGCTGCAAGAATTCTACACTTGCTTCTAAATTCATATCATTCACTTGTAGCCATTCTAGGATCTTATGCTTTTATGTAATTGTTATGTAGTGGTTTCACAGTCGAGGCTTCTATTTGTACTAAGTCGGTCCTAAAATAGGTTCGACGTACAAAATGTTAGGAACTTGATAAAATAGGTAATGACGCAGTAATCTAGTTGGGGTGGCTGATACTTCAATATCCGACTAATGGTCATCCGACATCGACTGACTGACTGACCAACTCACTGCCGACCCAGTGACTGCTGCTACTACTCCTACTTATTATAGGTGGGAGAGTCTATTAACTATAGAATAGATGTGTTCCAGTATAACAGTAATGTCATATATGCCTTGAATCATTCTTAGAAGGATCAATCAATTCGCCTTCTATAGACATTACTCTTGAATCCAGTTTTTCAAATTTGCAATATCTTGATGCTTCTTTCAATCTGTGCAAATATTGCATTATGGTTTCATTTGGGTTCTGTCTATTTTCCAGAAATTTTGTCCTCTCTGCAATAACCAGCTTTTTTTGATCACATGTTTCTTTTTATAATGGTTGAAATTTCCTCATATATTAAGTCTTCCTGCATTTTGAGGTACACCATAATGGATATTTTCTTTATGGATTTACATCCTGCTGAAGCCAAAAATAAATCAGTAATTTCATTCTCCCCTCCGGAGGCTTTTGTGTCTTTTAGTTTCTTAACCCTAGCCAATGCTGTGAAATATCTAATCCATGTTTCTATGTGCTCCAGTTCATCCAACACATTTAGTAGTGTGTTGATGACACATGTGTCATCAACACACTACCATCTGTTGACCTGACAACATCTATTCCGGAGAGTACTCTACTTCATAACAATATGGCATCACTGATTTCGCAACCACATTACAAACCTACTGTAAATGCTTTATTCATATGTCTTTCAAGTAATGTTTTTTACTTTTTTATTGAAAGTACCTCAAGAAATATTTCTCTTCTTCATGAAATCTATTTTTACTAGTGTGATAATCAAAATTTTATTGACAGTTTTCTAATATTTTTGGTAACTTCAACAAGGACCTCTAAAACTTGATTGTCTAGCTCCTAGAAGAACATTTGCAACCAGTCAGGATATAATTGAAGTTAACGGTTTTTCTGCATGAATTGAATTGGTCAGCTAGTTTTGAATTCCATAGTTTGAGTTTGACTAGTGTGGGTAGAATGTTACATACTGCTCTTGTAAAAAGACAAAAAAAACTTATTCTCTTTGAGATTGCACCATATTATTTTTTTTACTTGATATTTTTTCCACTTGGTTCATGCTCTTTGTTTTGACTATCCAACAGCTAGAGCAGAATGCTTTCTCTTCTCAAGGTGATGAATGTTTTTTTCTATTCTATCCCTTCTTCTCTTTGTGGTCTTCTTGGACCACTAACATTAAGGATGGAGACCAAATATAGCTCTATCAGAAATTACATGAGTATTCACAGAATGGAAAACATAATGGAATAAAAAAAGCTACACTTGTAAAAACAGAAAGTTAGACAAAGTAAGACTAACTATTTATCAATGTAGGCTAAATCATTAACCACTAGGAATAAAAGCACATGCAAAATATCTACCAAAACTCTTTTTTACAGAGAAATAGAAGATGCATAAAAATCATTTCTTTATACATATAAAAGAGGAGCATCTTTTTTTTATTTCTTTAAAATCTATGTGGCTACTTTAGTTCCATTCTTTGAATTAATCTGACAAAATAAGGACTAATTTGTTAACAACAAATTTATTTTCTATAAATTACAAGATCCTCCAAAAAAAGAATTCCAGTCAAAGGTTTCAAGTTTATGATTAAGATTTTACTTCTTTTATCCACAAACTTACATTTTAAGAGAAAAACATTGCTTATTGCATTTTTTGATGTAAATATCAAGTAGAACAGACCTGATTTGTTAATCAAATTTTATTAGATATAAAGTTCCAAAATGTATTCATATCTAGACATTCATTTTATGAACCTGCCAACCAGATTTCATTAAAATCTGTGAAAATGACTTGAGTTATTGTTCACACACACACACACACACAGTGAAAAATAATAAAATACTCAGTTTCTACAGTGTTCTCTTGGTACATCAAAGTAAATTCTTATGCTATATGTAATAATTATAGACTAACTCTGTTTTGGCAACATTGTTCATAGTCAAGATGCAAACAGTGCCACATTGTTAGAATAAAATATAAAATTGATGTAATTCTGAACATTCTGGTAAATACTTTGTGATCAATTAAGTTTTACATGGTCTGAACATGAAAATAGATAGTACCAGGAAGCTGATGAACAGAGAGCAATAACAATAAGTATTCCTCATAGATCCTATTATTGTAAGTAATCTCTTCTTTTATTGCCCTCATTCCTCTCTTTTCTTATTTTTTACCCTCAGTAACTCCATGTGTCTTAGTGGCTTTACTAACTTGCTTGGGGTGAAATGATGTATATATATATATATATATATATATATATATATATATAATTATGGTTGTTGCCTGAAGAAGCTTTGTTGTCAGAAACTGGCTGCAAGAAGGTTAGTATTTCTGTTATATATATATATATATATATATATATATATATATATATATATATATATATATACACATACATAGGGTGTAACACCAAAATTCTCTAAATCATGTAAAACCAAAACTGTTCATTTGTTAGATTAAGCTTTGAAATATTGTATCTTAGAAATGATTAAAGATATCTTACTAGAATGGAATTCTCTGAGATTTTTATCAGTATTGGACTCTACTTTTGGGCAATAAGAATGTATAGTGACTCTTCAAGCTTAACAGAACAACCATGATGAAATTGATCATAAACAAAAATGGCATGTTAATCATAGCTAAGGATTGGAAGTTCATGAAGGATTGAAATTAAGTTCAAATATATATATATATATTATTCCAGGATCATTTTTCCAACTTATTCAACATGATCTTTTGTCCTCTCTAACCTTCTGTCCTGGAGTAACAAGGTGCCTCACAGGTTTCACATACAGTTTCCTTTTTAATTTTTTTTTCACTGCTCTTTGGACTGTCATAGTTTAAACTCCTTTCTCACATGCCAAACATCTTATGGATTGAGTTGGATCTTTTCTCATTGATCTCTTTAGCTCTAAGTTGAAACAATGATCCCTCTTCCTGTTGTGATATCCTGATCCAGTTTTCCTCTCTACTGTTCCCAATTTTTAAATTTATTCACCATTCTCTTGACAGTTCCTAAATGGACTTTGAACATGGAAGTCAGAGTATGAATATTTGTACCATTACTGAAGGCCTGAATGACCTTTTTCCCCCCTCACCATTTGTCTTTATTGTATGGATTGCTGCAAATTAATTTATCCAATTTGCCATCATTCTTTTCTGCCACCATTTCTAAAACAATATCTTTTCTCTTTTCTTATGGATTTATACACCTGGAGAAGGCTGTAGAATGGATCAACCAAATCATTGTTGTAACAATAAAAGAAAAAGTGAATCCAGTAATTCAAACAGTTCTTGAAATAATTGACAATAGATCTTTGATAGATGCAGAATACATTTCAATTTTTTTCTCCTTTTAGATCCATATTGTATACATACCTATATGTATATATATATGGGTCTAAAAGTAAATTGCTGATAACCCCTGAAGAGTGGATGAACAGGTTCGCTTATGAAAGTCTGGAGTCAGGATACTGAAAGTAACATCAATCAGCTAAGTGACAAACTTTTACTCCCATTAATCCTATATATATATATATATATATATATATATATATATGATGTACTACTATGACTTACATGATAAGCAACTCTTAATATAACAAGTTTTCTAGAAAGCTATATAATTTAACATATTTATTTCACATAAAATATTTTTATAATATGAAAGGACTTCACTGCATTGTTATATTATGTAACAAGCCATAAAATGTTATCTATAAATTAATATACATATTTTTAGCTACCTATTCATTTATTTTTAACCTATTGCTTTTTGTATTCCCACACTTTTTCATACACTGACCACTGACTCAATTGTTGTCCACATATCCATTTATATTTCTATTCAGATGGAAAAATTCAACTTAATGACAATAAATGATTCATCAAATAAAAATTTTCAACAAAGTTATTGTATATTTGTTATATACAGGGCTGGTGCATACTACCTGCAAATCCCCCAATCAGGAGTTG
Organism: Acanthosepion lycidas; assembly: GCA_963932145.1. Taxonomy (NCBI): domain Eukaryota; kingdom Metazoa; phylum Mollusca; class Cephalopoda; order Sepiida; family Sepiidae; genus Acanthosepion; species Acanthosepion lycidas. The sequence continues at coordinate 55,975,975 of OZ010607.1, read as the reverse complement.
GAGGAAGGTTGATTGGGGACTCCAGGCAGTGCTTTGTGACACTCGCTATCTTATCAACATTTACTTTTTTCTACTTACATTTTATACATTACAAATTAAACTAAGCAGTAATGATTATTAAAGGATGAAAATTTTTTTGCAGATTTGATGTCATTCCAGTGTCTTTTTTTTTCTGTTCAAATCAGTGAATTTGTTTTGCTCTTGCTAAGTCTTGAAAAAAACTATATAAAATGCACTATTTATCCATAATATTGAATGTGTTAAAATTCTTCAACTTTTTAACAAGAAAAATATCAAGTTGATGTTAAAAACTGCTGCAAAACATTGTTGATTTATTTAAGATGGAATCATCTATTATGATGTGTTTCTAATTTGTATTTAAATACATTATATTTATTTTCAATATTTCTATTTGAATGATTCACTTATATTGCATATAATCTGTTATTTTACATATTTATGTTATTATAAAATTTGTATTTTATATGGCTACTACCTTAGATGCAATATAGTGGTGGTGGTGGGGAAGCGGTGTATCATAGATTCAGTGGGTGGGGTGCAAGACCCTTGCATCAGCCCTGGTTATATATAATCATTATCTCAGAATATCATTATATATTACATTATTATTACATATGAATATCATTATATAGGAATATCATCTTTCATGAGGCTCTTGAAAATTAAGGTTAACACTGATTTTTATCAATCATTTCTAAATGGATTACTTAAAACTTTATTTGATATATTTTCTTTCCTTTATAATATTATCAAAATACACAAATTATTGTATTTATACTGCATTTCCAGATTGTAAGGATGAAATTTCCAAAGGTTGTTAAATATGAAATTACCAATATATTTAAACAAAATAAATTTAAAAATACTTGCAAATATAATTATTTATTTAATCAAAATATTCCCACATTTTATTCACCTTTGTCAATAAGTCATCATTTTTGTTCAAAATAAATTCTTCATTCAAAGACAAATAAAGTTTTCTTCAATTTGAATTTAATGGCAAAAGTTCTTGTTTGTAAGAAGTGGTTTAGAAAAAATGGCCATTCAGACGTGAAGGTAGCTGCTTGAATAATATCATTTTTGTAACATTAAACATGTGTTGTACAGTAAAATAACAAATTTTTCTTTATTCAGAGTCTGTCTATATTTCTGAGATGAGGTATTATGTAAATTATTTACATTATTCGGACTATTGTCCTCATCTTTGTCGCCATATTTATCACAATGTTTTGTCCGTTGTACACTCCGGCCTTCTTCAGGTGGTTGGAATGTCGAACTGAACCCTTTATTTCACTCACTGGGGTAGACTGTTCTAGTTCCACCAGTGAAAGCAGTAGTCAACATCAGCCAATATCAGCTGAGTGCCTCTGAGGAGCCGGTATTGAATAAGGGTCTCAACTTCGCCACAACCATCAGGTGAGTGCCATACTTGGACATCATTGCCAAAGTCAAGAAGTTGGCCTTGAACACCCCTCAGGCTCGGGGGGATGAACTAAGATGGAAAGTGAGACAGACCTTGGAGAGAGCCAAGCTGTCCAGGTCGAACATAACAAAACTGGAGAGGCTGGCGATTAGATCCCTACAGAGGAACGAAAACATCATCATACTACCGGCTGACAAAGGTAATGCAACTGTAGTGATGGACAAATCAGATTATACAAGAAAACTGGAAGACCTCATTAGCAATGGTAGCTACAGCAAAGTGAAAAAGGATCCTACTATGAAAACGGAATGCAAACTGTCACAGATCCTAATCAAGAACAAGGACCATTTCGCACCTAAGACGTATAGGCAGTTATCACAGCGTTACACCAAGCTACCTCACATATACAGTCTCCCTAAGATTCACAAAGACGGTATTCCACTCAAGCTGATTGTTAGTTGCCAAGGCTCTGTGTGCCACCCTCTGAGTCACTTCCTTGTAGATATAATTGACCCATTGATCGGAAAGTCTCCTTCATATATCCAAAACTCCACCCACTTCGTGGAAATAATCAAAGATGCTCCCATCCTATCCAACCAGATGGTGAGCTTGGACATGGTGAGTTTGTTCATCAAGGTACCTACGGAGGAGGCATTATCAGTAGTCAGAGACAGATTGGCCTCAGACTCTTCCCTAGAAGAACAGACCAGTATTCCAATAGATAATCTGATGATGTTGACTTTCTGTACACAAACAACACACTTCGAAATGGGATCACACATATATTGACAAGATGAGGGCTTAGCAATGGGCTCACCATTATCACCAGCAATGGCGAATATATACATGGAATACTTTGAGGAAATGGCATTAGAATCTATATCTCTAAAGCCAACTATATGGTTAAGGGACGTAGATGACACCTTCATACTCTGGCCACACCAGGAAGATGTTCAGGTTCTACTGGACCATGTAAACTCCATAAGACCTTTGATACAGTTCACAATGGAGAAAGAGAGTAACAACACACTCTCATTCCTGGATGTTCTAATATCTTGAACAGAGCATGGGTTTAAGACATCCGTATACTGTAAACCGACATTCACTGGACAGTACCTCAATTTTAACTCCCACCATCCATACAGTGTAAAGAAAGGGATTGTCTGTTGCTTACAACATTGAGCAAAAGTCATAAGTGGTGACCCAGAGACGTTAGATAAAGAATTGGTCAGTATAAGTAGTACCCTACAACATAACAACTACCCTGGGTACATGGTAGCAGCCCCCAAAAACTAGGATAGGCAAGTACAAGAGGAGGAGGACAACAACACTCAGAAAACAGTCTGCCTGACTTATATGAAAGGGTTATCAGAGAAAATACAAAGGATCTGCAGTCCATATAACATCAGGACAACCTTCAAAAGCTTGACGACACTTTACAGATATCTCTCCCGAGTAAGACCCTCCCCCATAGAGGAGAACATGACTAAAGACTGTGTGTACGCTATCCCATGCAGCTGCGGAAAGGAATATAAAGGAGAGACAGGCCGCCCACTCAAGGTAAGGCTTCAAGAACACCAGAAAGCTGTAACACAAGGGGAAGTAGAAAAATCAGTCGTGGCTGACCACATATGGAGAGAGAAGGAAGATCACTGCCCTCTGTGGGATCATGTTGAGATCATAGACAAGGAACATCATTGGAAAATTCGTAAACTTAAGGAATCAGCACATATGCTAGGCCACAAAAATCTCCTGAGCCAACCAAGCATAGAAATAAATACAATATGAGAAAAGCAATGATAACAACAAGGTTGAAATATTAGCTCTGGCAAAAAAAACAAAAAAAAAACATGCAATGATAACAGCAAAATTGCAATATGAGCACTGGTAAAAGGACACATGGCACAGTGGATAAAGGCATTGGTTAGATCCAGTGACAGGACCCAAAGAGTGTGAGTTCAATACCCAGTTAAGGCAGTGGAGAACTTTCAGAGGGAAATTAACGGGAGATAACTGATAACTGACATCCATCAAACATGGCATGTGGAACTAGAACATTCTACCCCAGTGAGTGAAATAAAGGGTTCACATGTGGAACTAGAACATTCTACCCCAGTGAGCGAAATAAAGGGTTCAGTTGGACATTCCAACCCCCTGAATAAGGCCGGAGCATACAACGGCAGAAACGTTGTGATAAATATGGCGACAAAGATGAGGACAATAGTTTAAATAATGTTTTCTTTATTCATCTAATTAGATATTTTATTTAAATTTATTTAAATCTTTAATGCACTATTTCAAGCTATTCTACATATAAATCATTTAACTACATTAAAAGAAGGTATATGATACCAGTTTTGTTCTAACAAACACTCATTTCCAAAGATGGCATGGCTTTTCATTCACATTTCACTATTGTGCAGATTTTCTCCAGTTATTAATCTGAATTCATTTTACTCATATGAATTTCTTATTATTGAACAAGATAATGCTGATTTTTATGTATCTGAATGTTTTATTCCCAATTCCCTTAAAACAGAAGCTGTCAACTGAACTTTTTAATTGCAAGTCACTCTTAAATGATATAAAATGGTTTCAATTGATACAGTGAAACATTCATGAATTTTTAATTATTTTTTACCACAACCTTTCAGATTGTCATCATTGATGAATTTGCTTGACCTTACTCCTGGCTTTCATTAACTATATTCCTAATCTGTATATTTCTAATATGAATATTTACTTAGCTGTATCAAAACTATCAATAATAAAATTTTACTTATATCTTTGCTGGGAGAAATAATTATATATTTCCTGAAACTCAGAATAACAATTACTTGCTCCTTGTTCAGAGCAAAAAAAATTATTAGAAAGAGGATTTTTTAAGAATGTGAAAAAAATTGGTATGATGTAGGCAAACTCATTTATCTTGAAATTATTTAAAAGTTAATAAATATATTCGGAAATAAAGTATAAACAAATAACTGTAAACAAAGAATGCACAAAAACCTTATAAAATTTACTTTCTTTACCTATTTATCATATCTATTTATCCATTTATCTACCTAGCTGCCAACCTTTCGCTTTCTTTAACAAAAATTCATTTTCTTCAATAAATGCTGATACTACTGGACAATTGTGATTCAAGAAGACTTCTAATTTTTTGTGTTCTACAATTATCCAAGGTATATTTTAAACATTTTTATTAAACATGCGGAAAATCCAGTCAACATGGGAATTGGATCAAAACAGTAAGCAATTTTATATTCCAATTTATTTTTGTTCCCAGATAATAAGGCCATTTTTATTATTATTATTCTTTAAAGGAGATGAACTGCTACTCTCAAATTGTAAAGTGAAGAAAATAGTTTTCATTTTATACGTTTGTTTTCAAGAAGTTAAATTGTATGGGTCTTATTTTTATATAATATATATGAACAATTTGAAAAGCTATTTTCTCTATCATATTTCAATTATTTTCCATATAAAATGAATCTTTACTCAATATTCTTTATTAAGAACAGGAAAACCTCAAATTTAACTACTCTCAATTTTACTAAATATTGGTTATATTATGTAGCAAGATTGATTTTATAGCATAAAATATCTGGCATATCAATATAATCTTTTATATCTAGTATTATTAGGTTGGTGCAAATATAATGATGTAATAATGTCGTTTTTTGACATATTTTTTAATGTCAGAAAACGACATTATTACGTTATTATTTTTGCACCAACCTAATACAAAGTCTTATCAATTAAACAAGAATAAAGAATAAAAATAGCTCTGGAAGAGATATTTGTAAGTAATTAGTATTTGCTTAGTAAATAAGAATATTATCTGAAATTCCAAGATATTGTCATTATCCAATAGGTTATTTGAACTAATATCCCCATCTTTTTTGTTTTTACTCCCCAAAACAGCATGTTAAGAATATTAGTTTAAAAGCATGGACTAACAACTTAGAAATCATGGTTGATTTTCTTTATCTTGCAAGGTACATTCTCATTTGTTTCTGAGTATAATATAAATAATCACTAAAATAGACTGTTCCTTGCTTGTTAATCCAATAAACATTATCTATAAGTATGTTATTTACAGATATTTCCAAACTTTATATACATATAGCACAGGTTATAACTATCTTTACTAATATTGTATACATGGTGTTTATAATTAAAATTACAGTCTTTATCCAAGAATAATTTGTTGTTTCAAAAAATTAAAAATTAAATCACTCATTTGTACTTTTAACTCTTTAGTAATTAACACACAATCATAAGTTAAACACTTGCCATTACAAATCCATTTACATTTAATTAAGGATATAAAAAGAGAAATAATCCAAATATTAATATAAAATATTAATTTAATAATTTCTCCCTTTTTTAACATGCATTAAATTCCTAGTTTATGAAGTGTTTTAAATATAATTTAAAATGCAGGTTTAAGAGTAAATCTTCTAGATTAAGTGAAGCTTAAAGATTATAATTGGAATAGAAATGTTTATTTGTTATCTTATTTCATTCTTAATTCATTTAGAAATAAAAAAAATACAAAAGTGTTCGATAAATATAAAGAAATGCTGCATTGCAAACTCAAATCTGACTCAAAGTCTTATGATAAAAAGACTGAAAATAAAGATTGAAATATTAAAAATCTTCAAATCTAATCATTTGTTGACAGTGATTCTCTGAATTTATCGATTAAGTTTTCTTAAGATTCATCAAACAATTCTTTGATTGTCTGAAAGCATAATTATTGGGTCAATTGTATTGCCAGGTTCAAAAATCAAAGAAGAAAGTATACAGTTAAGTTATATTATTTTTTTAAAATACTAGTTCAGTATTTGTTGTTTTGCTGATGGCATTACGAACAAATTTCAAATTTAAACATTTTGTCCATTTAAAATACTAAATTTATTACAAAATATACTCAGATTAAATACAGAAATCATTTATTTGAACTGGCATTTATGATACTAATTTGGTACCAATCGATTTGCTGATGACAAGATAATCAAATTTCAAATTTAAACATTTTTTCGGTTTAAAATACTACATTTATTACAAAATATGCTCAGTTTAAATACAGAAGGAGTCATAAAAATGAATTCAAAGAGCAGGTTTATATTATTTTCTTGTTATCCAGGAGTTGATGCCAGACAATTAAGTCCTATCTTAATTGTGTGTGTATGTATGTTTGTGTGTGTGTGCATGTATATTTTAATTCAATGACAGACTTTAAAATATTTTTTAAAATTTAAAAAAGAAAATATTTAAAATACAATTCTGTTTATTACTGAAGGTTTCCAAAAAAGTTCAATAAAATACTTTAATTATCAGATTTTTTAGGGTTTAAAAGATTAAAATTTTTGCCCTTATCTCTGACTTTATGATTTCATTGCTTAGCCTAGAATATGTGGTTGTTCAGCCTAAGTGAGAGGAGAATGTATTATTCAAATATTTTATTTTAAATTCAATTAAATTGTGTTTGCATGTACTTGTGTGTACATTAAATAGCATAAGCACATGTAAGTCACTCACAAACAATGCAGTCATACACGTATACATTATATATGTGCATTCAAAGTCACATGCAAACAGTGTGTGATGGGCAGAGAATCAGTTTTTTTGATAATATAGATTTGATTTCTTAAACATATAATAAATATCTAGTTCTTTTCACCAGTTTTTTTTATTGTTGCCTTAACAATTTGTCTGAAAAGGGTTAGAACACTGCAAAATGAACAATTTGTATATTACCAGAAAATCACTGTAAATATTTTCCTAATGTATGCCTATAAGGAAGTGTATATTTATACAGTTTGATGTCTTTAGCTTAATACCTTTTTCAAAAGTAGCCTTACTAAATAACTCAAGAAATAAAGACTATCTAGTAAGCACTATATAGAGATACTATAAGGCAAAATGAAAATGGTCTCTATTAATCATCTTAAAAGAAATATTTTTACCATCCATCAGCATGGCTGATGTTAACCTCTATAAGAGCAACTCACTGTGTCTTCTTGGTCTAATGTTTTTCACTGACATGAAGTGGAGTGATTACATTGAATCAATTGTTAAGTCTGCTGATAGGAAAGTTGGTTCACTGTGTCATGCTGGACAATTTTTCTCATCAGAATTTATCTTGCACATTTACAAGTCTGCCATTTATTCATGCATCAAATCTTGCTAGCACGTCTGGTCTGGTGCTTCTGTTTTATATAGAGATTCTTGATAAAATCCAAAGAAGAATCTTCAATGTTACCAGTCCTGACCTGGCATCTCAATTTCAGTTACTTTATCACAACTGTAATGTAGCTTCCCTTTGCCACTTCTATAAATATTTTCATAGTAATTGTTCTTATGAACTTTCCTTGTTGGTAAATTGACTTCTCAAATTTAAATGCAGTACTAGATTGGCAGATAAGTCTTATAATTTCACTGTTGAAATTTTTAGTTGTCATTTTTATTCTAACAGTTTCTTCTATCACACTTCTCACTTGTGGAACTCACTTCCAGATTTCTGCTTTCCTGTCCACTGCAATCTTCAAAAGTTTATATACATTGTCAATTGTTGTCTTGTTTTCTTGAATTCTGTTCTTTGTCTTCTCTGTTTCTTTAACTTTCAGTAATCCTTTGCATCTTAGTGGCTTTTACTGCCTTGCTTAGGATGAAAAGATTAGAACAACCAACCTCAGAGGCAAACATTTATATTAGATGTAAGTACTTATAATACCAATGTGCAGGTAGTGTAGTAGTTATCGGTGTGGAAAGTGGAATTGTTTTTCTTTTCTTCCTATCTATGGGTTAAATAATAAGGTAGACAGGGCTCTCTCCTTTTTTGGATGGTAACCAGTCTAAGAGAAGGCCTATTCTGAATTCAAAACCATGGAGAAAGCAATGAGAAACCACTTCTTATCTTTACCTAGAATTCATGGCAATTCACAGATAATAAAAAAGGAATTGGATCTAAAAAAATTGTCAGAAATTTTTAGATTAGTTATTGTTTATATTTTGGTTGATCCATTCTCTTCTTTTCTTTAAATGATTATATTTTTGGATTATAATATAATCCTTATTCAGTGTATTATGTCCCTTTGCTGTAACTTGACTCACTCAACTAAAATAGGTTGTAAAGAAAAAAACAAGGCTATTTAATACTGTAAATGCTACATTGAATTTCAGTGGATTTAATAGAAATAAAATGAAAGAATGTAAAATACACATTTAATTTCATTTGTGAAAGAATGATTGAGCTGAACTTGACATTTGCTATTAAAATTATTTTCTATTTCAAAACTTTTTGAAGATAGGAATTTTGTGCAATTGGACTAGCATATTCTGGATGCAATGGAGATATTCTGTTCAGATCTTTCAAACTGTCAACTGGGAATGGGAATGACAGCTCATTCTCATGATCCTCCATTTTTTTAATATCTTTGCTTACTATGGAATTGTGGGTAGCTTGTTTAAACCATTTCCCTTCCAGCAACATGACAGAATAGATAAAAATATGAAATGTTTCATCTTACAAGAAAAAAGAAACATATAATCAAAATAAAGAACCTGTATTGTTAGTATGCATATATGTAAACTGTGTGTGTGTGTGTGTATGCAAGAGGGCTGACTAGTGGAAAGAAAAAAATTGTTGACAAAATGGTGGAAAGATGACAGCCACAAACTAACCAATCACAAGAATATTTTCTATTCATCTCCTAACCAATTTGCAAATGTAATGCTGAAAACAGCAGAAAAACAAGTCTGTCATTGACAGCAATAAAATGGCAACAGAAAATGGATGTTATCAAGGAATACAAGTTGTTCTGAGTGGAAAAATAACTTCTTCAAAGAATCATAAGAAACTAGAAATGAACCAGGAAGTGGATTGATGTTGTTAACACTGGACCTGCCAATTCATTTTTGGCTCTTTACTACTAAATTTTAAGGGAAATGGGAATCTCAGGAAAAACATTACCAAAATTAAAATCAAGTTAATTCTGAATAAACTTAATATAGACATTAAACATTGGCAAGAGTTCATTATTAGTTGGAAATATAGAAAAAGTCTTGAAAAAAAGTTGCTTTTCATAAAAACTTTTCATTTTAGTGCCAAAGAGCAAATATACACAAAAATGATTTCAATAAAGGCTTAAAGAGAAGATTACTAAAAATTGAAATTTTTATATCAGTCAGTATTAAGATAAAATCTGTGATTTCCCAAGTTCCCAAATGATTATCTTTCTTCCTTAAATTAAACTGAAAATTGATTATTAATAATGACTGATGTTAGTCATTTTCCAGTATGCACTTACCAAAGTTTTCACATTTTTATTTATGCTTTAGTATTAGAAATGCTTTGGCTAAAATTTCATTAGTTTTTAAAATTTTCCCTTCTTTTTACAATGAGAAAGAGATGTCACTCAAAGTCTGTTGATTCAAAATTTGTTCCTATGAATTATAAAAAAAATAAAAATTCAATATTCAAAAGAGCTTTTACAAATGACAAAAATAATTGTGATTTTATCTCCCTGTGTTTATTTTTTATGGTAGTATGTCAGCTCTTTCAAAATAGAGAAATAAAGCATAGACTCTGTGTAATTTGGAAACATTAAAAAATATCAATAAATATTTGTAAGATTTTGGAATTATCAATGAATAGCATATAGCATTTTTTGCAAATTAGGAAGAGTGTACCTAAAGTAAGTCATGTCTTTTAATAATATAGAAAAATTAACATTATTTTCACTTTTGCTGTTGCCAGCTGATGTTTTTTGATTTAGGTAATTATGATGATGATTTAATGCAAGAAGTAAAATTCTCATTTGGGCAGAATGCAGCAATCAGTTGTTAAATATATTGAAAATCCCAGTGCCTTGAGTGTATACTGAAAAATGAATACTTGAAGTTGCTGGGTAAAAAACTTAGGAACAATTTAATTATCTATGTTCACTTGTATGGAAGTAAAACTGGTTAAATAAGTAATTTGTAAAATAATATTCCTAGTTTGTGACGTTTAATCAAACTCATATTAAGGAAGTACTGCTACCTAAATACACATATATAATGATATATACATCAACCATAAAATGGCATATATATATATATATATATATATATGATAAAATATATTTTTTAATGTATGCCATATTTATGGGAGAAAAGTGCTCAATATAAGCAGTATGAATATATGTATCAACACTGAATGGCGACAATCTGTTTCATTCTTAAATGCAATCATCATGGCCTGACAATATATATATATATATATATATATATATATATATATATATATATATATATATGATGGATTCTCTTGTTGCTTTTGACATATGAGTGGCTTTCAGTTCAGTTTTTATGTTTGTTTCATATAAGACAACAATTCTCAATTCTGCATGGGACTTGCAAAGAAGTCCACACAAGGGACATGCTGAAGGATTGATCATCATATGTGCTGATATATTGGCCCAAGATTTAGTGTTGGTTCTTAATTCTCTCAGACGGTTTAGAGGATTTTTTTCAAAGTTTGTTATACCTTGGTAGCTGGTGTTTCTCAAGTTTGTTCAATTTTCAACAATGAGTTCAAACTCCTCTATAGGGATATTTGCAGCATTTAAACTGTATTTAAGTTTGTCCTTGAAGCATAACCAAGAACAGCCTACATTACACTTACCATGAAAAGTTGGCTATACATGAAGATTTTTGGCATCCGATCATCACTCATTCTGATGACATGACTAGCCCATCTGAACTGTGATTACATAAGAAAGGATTCGATACCACCAGTGCTACATTTGAGGAAAAGATCAGGGTTAGAGATTTTGTCCTGCTGTGTATAACTGTATATTGAATGAAGACAGCATTTATGAAAAGCATCAAGTTGATTGATGTGTGTCCTGTATTGCATCCATGATTCTGACTCATAAAGAAGTGTGGTGAGAATGACTGCTTGGTAGGCACTGATTTTCATTTTCAGTGAAATCCCATGAACATTCCATAGGTGATGCTTAAGCTTCCCAAAGGCATTGGTTGCCTTTGATATTCAGTTAACTATTTCATCATCCAAAGAGGCACTTGAATTGACTATATTTCCTAAGTACATGAATGATTTCACATACTTCAGGTTGTTGTTGCCAATAGTAATGGGAATGATTGGAAACGTATGGACAGGTGCTTCTTGCTTTACATCCTTGACCTGCTTAGGGGTAAGCCTTAGTTGATGGACAACTTCAGTTTTCTTTATGCTTATAGTTAATCCAAATGTATTGCAACCTGTGGAAAAACAATTGAAGAGTGCTTGAGTTTCTTCGATTGAGGTGGCCATGATCACAGCATCATCAGCAAACAAAAGATCATGAATAATACTTGCTTGAGTCAGTGATTTTACTTTAAACATTGATGGTTTGTGCACAATTCAAATTTCACGCCCATGTCAAGATCACTAAAAGCATGGAGTAGCATGACCAAAAAGAAGAGAGCGAAAAGTATAGGGGCCATGACACAACCTTGTTTTGTGCCTTTTGTTACATTGAAGGCTTCTGAAAACTCTCCATTAGATATAACAGATGCTTTCATTCCTTTGTAAAACAAGATGATGATATTTAGCAGTTTACAGTGTCAAATGCTTTGGTCAGATCGATAAAGACAGTATAAAGTTCATGGTTCTTCTCATGAACTTTCTCAGCAATCTGACAAAGTGAAAAAATCATATCAATACTGACTACTCATCTCACAGTACATTCATCTGCTAATATGGCTAGCATAATTTAAGTGTGCATTAAATAAGTTAATGAACACTTAAATTACACTAATATTTCAAGAATTAAACACACACAGACAGATATGAGTTAATAATTTGATAGCCACACAACTAAATTCATACATACATACATAATACAATAAAATGAACATGTTTTCCTAACCAATGAAAACAAAACAACATAAAATTTAAAAATTGAAAGAACACTGCATTATTCAACTTAAGCCATAAGCCATAATTTTACAAATACGCAATACAATGAAGAAAATTAAAGATTTTATTTTTAAGAAGAATTTAAGATTCTCAGAGAATGAGAATTACAGAAAGGATAATGTTTTGATAGAGCAATGCGGTAAGTGTGAGAGTAATTACAAAAGGCACTGGAGATAATTGGGATGGGCTGACTCAGCCAGGAGGGTTGTCGAAGGACCCAGAGCAGAGAACAATAGAGTCTTAAGTTCATAAAACAAGAAAGTGCATAAGCCGTAATTTTACAAATAGGCAATCTTGACAATTGATGAATGATGGTCGTTAAAAATGCTGGCTATCAAAACACAATAGGAAGCAGATGGGTGTTAAAGAAGTGTTGATTCAGGATATGGAATGCAGATATGATCTGTTGTCCAGAAGTGGAAAATAGATTCTTTATAAACAGGCATAGAATTTAAGGAACAGCCGATCAAGGGACATGTGTTAAATACCAGAATTTTGACAAGGTGAGAAAAAGACTTGTGTAGGCAATTTTCTGAATGATAATTTTAATTCTAATGCTGACAAGCCAGAAAACCTTACATAAGCAAAATATTTTGGAGATAAAGTTTTCTAATTAATGAGGTAAATTGGATCACGTCATGAAGCCATTGGCCAGGTAGTAGCCATAGTGGCAGGCACAGCTAAGATAAAAGAAAAGATGTAGAAATTATTAATGCCCTTTAAAAAGTGTTAGTGTAAGATGCCAATAGATGAGAGAAGGATTATGGTCAGATTGATATCCTGTGACCATACCCTGCAAAATAGGAGGTCTTACCAAAAATTGCAAGTGTAAGTGATTTTAAACAATGGGCCTTTATTGGATTTAGGGGAATCACTGGAACCCCAGACTATGTTTTGCTCCATGCTGATATGCATGAGTAGACTCACAAGGTCGAGAAAACAAGTTTTGTCTGGAGTTTGCTTTGGAATTCATCTTACAGATTGTTCCAGGGTCTGTATTGAAGACTGACCAGCTTACTAAGATTGCCGACATGATTCCTGCCAAGTACAAGAACTTTGAAGAAAAATTACACTAAGATCAAGAAATAATCTTCACCCTTGTACCAACAATATTAATCTGAAAAGCATCTTGATGTTAACTCTGAAAAACAGAACAAATTAACATCAAAAAACAGAACTCAGATAATGCCGAAAAGTAAATTACAATAACACCAAAACAGAACGAACTTCATATTGAAAATAGAATTTTGTATTTCAGCTCTGATAACTTGCCTAAGTGTCACATTCATTTAAGGCGGGTTGGGACAATAATTGTTGTAAACCAAAGAACCGATATAAAGGTGAAATTTGTTACTTATTATCTGGGCATCATATTTTGTTTTATTTTTATTGATGTGCACCTTCACCCTTGCAGATTGGTACCAAAGATTCTGACAACAAACAACATGACTGTTCCTATGATTAAAAATTCACAATGTGGGATAGGACAAAGGTTGGGACTGAACAGGTTACTCCGGTAACTTACTGCAGCATCATACATCCTAGACAAGCCTGTTCAGATCCAACCAAAGATCTTAAAACCTAGAAGGTGGTACGTTATTGGTACTATGATTGAAAGGAGATGAAGGTACCACATTATTGGTGACCATGACCAAGGATCAGCCCCTAGAAGGTGTCACACATTTGTATTTAACATATACATTTTTCTGATAATTTATGTATATATATATAAATTTTCTTATACACATAAATATAAATAGATATAGTGTGGTATAATTAGGCAGCAAATGATAAAATGTGTCCAGAATTAGTTAAGAGAAATCTATTAAAATTATTTCTTGGTTGCATGTTTCTTTGATGATCAGTGTCATTACATTTTGACTAGTTTTCACTTATCTATCATATTCAGATAATATTGTACCCTGCATTGCCACTTTTAAAGAAAAATAAATGTAAAAGAAAAATTCAATTCCCTCAAAAAGGCACCTAGAGAAGTTCTTTTCTAAGAAAGGTAAAAATGTTTTGGGTGGATACAATTGAAATATGGCAGAAGACAATGGTAAATATGTTATTCAATAAAGATGATATCTAAAGTAAAAAAAGAAATTGTCTTATTTTTACTGAATAAACCGAACATTTTCCCTGCTTAATATATATGTGCGTGCATATTACAGAATATATTTTAAAAGATTTCTTTAATGCAAAAATATTCAATTTATATAAGGCATCCCATATGAAATGTTTAAATTGGGGCTTAGGAAAAATATGAAAAATGAACCCCAAATTCTATCATTATCAATAAACTTCTTCTAATGATTCATCACCTGTGTAATATCATTTTTGTAAAAGCCTTTCTTTTTTAGTTGAAAGTAACTTACCAGCAGTGGCAGCTCATGGCTGTTTCAGAAAAAATTTAGTCATTTTTTTTAATATTGTGTAAAGCAAAACAAACACATAAAAAGAAAATTTATGCATAAACTTGATAAAATACCAAACAAAAAAAATATTTTTTACTTATAAATTGTTACAGTTCAAGTTTGATCCATTCATTTCAAAATGAAATCCATTCTTCTTGTTTTACTTTGAGCTAAAAGGTTTATAATTTTCTTCTTGATCCCTGAATGACTGTTGAGGAACTTTTTCACCATTGAAAGCATTGCAAGTGCATTTAGTTTTTGAGGATTCATAGTGCTTCTTAGAATTTTTTTTATTCTTTTCAGTGTTCAAAAGCAGTGTTCTAACAGATGTAGTCATGGGAATTGTCAAGAGGATTATTATCAATTTCATAATTTCACTAAGAACTTCATCTAGATTATTTTCCAAGATAAATTTCAGCAGTTCAATTATTTGGTAATAATCATGAATATTGGATCTACAATAGAATACTTTAGTTCATTTTCAAGTTTTTCTTTGTCAGTCATGGGATATACTTCAGTAGTCAGTACTATATCTTCTGTAGGCAGTTAATTCTTAAAACTAGTGAAGCTTTTCTTGTTTCTCTATACACAAATCATGACTGTTTACCAGGGATAGTTTTCACCTCTTCATGTTTTTTAAGAATTAGTTCATCAGGAATTTGTTTCCAGAAAAGAAGGTAGTCAGATGGAACAAGAGCTGGAGAATAAGAAGGGAGCTGAATTTTTTTCCTAGCTTCAATTTCTCCAGATGTTTTGTTTGCTGTATAGAACCATGTATAATCATGATGGAATACCCCACTTATTCTGTTGATCAAACTGAGCTCCTTTTCTTTCAAAGCTGAGTTTAATGCTGTCACTCCAGATAATAGATGTCTGCTGTAATTATAACATTGACTGGTAGCAATTCCAAATGAACTATACCAACATAATTCTATCAAACACTTTTGAAATTTTTCCTTCCATTTTGAGCTGTGGTTTATCTTGTTCAGGTCTGCTGAGCAATTGTATATGTCACTTTATATTCTTTTAAAATATCCATATTTCAACATCATTAGTCATTAATCCATCCAAAAATGATGATATGAGTTTATGAGAGTGGAAAAATTCAAATGCTCATTCTAGATTATATTGGCTTCTGTCAAATCATGAACGACCCATTTTCCAAGCATAGGTACCTTTCTAAGTTGTTACAGATGATGGTGAATTATTGAACAGCTTGAATTCAATCTTTGAGCTCATTTTTCAACTGCAACACCAACATTTTTCTCAAGTTCAAACAAAAACAAGTTACTATTAAACACAACAGGAAATCCTCTTAATAGCACGCCTCTCAAGCTAAAGTCATGATTTTAAACCTTTGAAACCATCTTCAGCAATTTCTTTCTTTTAAAGGCTCTATTCCATAAATGCCTTAAATAATTCAGATTATTTCTGCAGCATTATTGTCTTTTCTAAATCCATATAGTTATTACAAGTCTTTGGGGTGTGTAGACACCTACATCTTCAGGAGGTTCAAGTTAGTAGCAAAATTAGTTGAATGTTTTGACAATGTAACTACTTGTTTAAAACTACAAACATGTACTAACATGTATTATTATCATTTAGGCCTTTTAGAATAGCAAGAATATAATTTATCATAAACAGATTTCAGACATTAGGTGACTTGGTCTCTTTCTCTCTCTCTCTCTTTCTCACTGTATATATATATATATATATATATATATATATATATATATATATATATATATATATAGGTTTTGATATATAAGATCCAGATAATATTAATAAACAATATTAATATCATTGTTAATAACTTCATAATTTGATTATAATAATATCTCAAACCTCGCCAGACTTAATCTTCACTTTTTCATTCTCTACCTCTTCTACATGGTTTCATCTATGAAATGATATGGCAACATGGTTGAAAGAGGTAAGACCTTTATCTTGAAAGCCTTTAAGAGTTTTTTTACACTTTTTAAGTTTACTTTTTGCCAAATCTCATACTAAAAATCTACTTTATTTAAATTTTATGTGGAGTTGTGGAGTCAAAGTCGGAAGCAATTAAGAGGTCACTGGTTACCAATGTCAGAATTGGTAAAATTATACTGACTCCAACTCCAGTTGAATTTACACTTTATGTAAAAAGTCTTACACTACAGAATTTTTATTTTTATTGTTATTTATCCTACTGTATATTTACTATTTCCTATAAAGAAATTCATCTCAAATTCTTTTTTAAAGTCATTTTATTTTTTGTTGCTATTTTGTATTTGTGAAACTATATATGTAAAAAATCTTACATTATAGAATTTTTATTTTTGTTATGTCATTTTTATCCTGTAAAAAATTATATTTCAACTTCTGTTATAAAGTAGTTTTATTTTTGTCCTGTATTTATTTCTTATTTGCAACAATATATATATATATATATAAAAAGTCTTACATTATAGCATTTTTATTTTTTATTGTTATTTCTTTTATGTCCTTTCAAAAATTTTGTCTCTAATTCTGTTAGAAAATATTGAAGAATGAATAGGTATGATATAAAAGGCACAATATCTTTATTCTTTGATATAAACCAGTTATAATGATATAGGCCTACTCAATTTAAGAGCGTATGCATAGGCTTTATGAGATTTATAGGCCATAGTCACTTAATTATATAAAAAGGAGTCAGAGGCGCCAAAAATAGAGGAGTCGGAGTCAAAGGATTTATGTTCCGACTCCACAGCCCTGATTTTATGATGATGAATTATCTTTGTATTTTATAACTATTCACAACATGTAATGAGTCTTGTAATCGATTAGAGTTAGAGAGGCACCACATGTACTGCAGCCATAGTAACAGTGGGTGTGTCCAGGGCAAGATAACCTACTGGAGCCTATCCCTCTTCAGACTGGTTTTGAATTCAGAGTTTTTCCTTCTCTTAGACTGTTTGCTACCTTAAGGTCAGAGAGCTCAGTCAGTCCTGCTACTTATAACTGGAAGAGAAGAGATGGATTCATACTTTTTTTCAAGGGGATTGGATGTGTGGGCAGTGTAAAAGTTAGTAGCTTTGAAAGTGAAATCAATAAGTTGAGTTCAAATTCTGGCCTGGTTCATTACATTTACTTTCACACAAATACTTTTGGGATACCTTTTGTGGCTATTAGGCTGATGCAAAAGTTTCTACCATTTATTTTTTGACAAAATAATTTCATATAAAGTCACACCATTACTATTCAGTTATCAAAATATTTTCCATGATTTTCTACGATTTTACACCATATTTCAGGTAAACAAAATTTTTGGTTTTGATTCAATAAATTCTTTCATGGATTTTTCAGTATCTGGAATTTATCAGAATAACTGACCAGACAGGTAGTGTTGCATTGGACAAAAGAAATGATAGTCTGAAGGTGATAAAGTCTGGAAAATAGACTACATGTAGAAGAACTTCTTATTCCAACTTCATGATTATTTTCTGGATCATATTTGCAATACAAGGAAGGATATTATCATGCAACAAAGTCATCTCTAGTGTTATATACTACATATGGTTGCACTAGAACACAAGAAAACAATAAAGTACTGCCTGTGAGGCATACAGAAAAGGGGACAAGATATGTTAATATAAATATTTTTTTATTGCTGATATAAAGAATCAAGGTAGGATGTCTCTTTGTGGGCAAGGGAAGTGATCTGAAAGATGGGAAAATTAGTAGGGTCACAGGCTTCAAAACTAGACTGTGTCAGTTCAGTTGACCTTAGTCAATGGTAGTGTTGGTGACAGCCTACCTACTTGTCTACCTTTAAAATGTGAACAGGTCCTTTTAAGCAGTCAAGGTGGATACATGCCTCAACATTTTTTGTCAAGCTTTTGCTTTAATGGCAACATTCATGATTAGCTCTTTTTAAATTGTATTTTATATTGGGATGGGGATTTGTTTTGTGAACTGGATGTGATGCTCATAGTCCCTATGCAAAAAGCGACTTTTTTATTTTGAATTTTTTGTTCACATCCAGCCGACAGGTTTTGATGTGGAGTGAATCTGAAAATGAGCTAAGTTGAAGCAAAGTATAACACCAGAAAAAGGCCTTTTCTCTTCCAATGCATCATTCAAACATGATAATAGCTCACTATAATGTTTATCCAGTTTTCAGTAATTCATAATAAAAAAATTCCCTTTCAGTTCCACTAAAGAACATTTTCCTCAATTTTCCACTTTTTGAAATATTGAAGATTATCTTAGATTTAATCATCTTCATTTTGAATTCTTGTAATAAATCAATTTTTCACCATCAATGAACTATAAAAGTGTACTTAGTGATCCCTTGAATTGAAACCTGAATGATAGGTACTTACTAATCAAAAATGTAGCAACTGTGACTGATTCAGAAAGTAATAATGCACTAATCACCATAAAGTATATAATGTTGATAGATAATATTAAATTTTATAATTAATTTCTGCTCACAGGTCTTCAGATTTGCAAGGAGAACATCTCATTTATGTGGAGATTATCTCAAGTTAGTGTTTCTCATTATCTTAAACATTTTAAAGGCAGGATCAAATACTATTGGGCTGCCATTTAATTAACCCAAACTGAAATATTTCTAGATATCTGGGCTGGAATATTGAATTGTATGGATTAAAATTCTTTTTTTTACATTGTTATATATAATATAATATTTTGTCTGTCCATAAATGGCTAAACATTTTTCAGCTTAATGCTTATCTATAAATTGCATCCTTTCATGTAATATAAGTGCCAAAGGGAAATAAAATTCCCATTTTCTATAAATATATCATATTTATGATACTGGTCAGTTACCTGCAGACATAAAATTATATATCTTCCAATTTCATACATGTATTTTATTGATTGTATTCAATATAAATATTCTAATTTTAATTACAGCTCAACAATACCCCAAATAAACCAACCTACATTGTCAAGGTTATGGCTACCAATTTTGCAATTATAAGAGAGTAGATTGCCCTCATTAACAAGAGAAAATAAATTAAAAATGTTAATAAAATTCACAATTGCCAACAGTTTCTGTTATATTCCGTGCTAATAGTAATATGTACTTGAAAAACAAGGTGGGTACAATAAGTAAAGGTTTATTGTAAAAACCAATACAATAAGAATAAAGGTAACAGTTATGCACAAGGTCATCGCCAGTGAATCCAGTAGTGAGTGCTACTATTGGAAGACCGGTAGTTCTCATGTAAATCTGAGTTGTACTCAACAGATCCCAGCTAGACTCTGTAGTCCATTGACTTACTACTTATAAGTAGTTACTACCTATAGTGTAGTCACTCATGGGGGTGATAGATTATTCCATTGCATCACCTCCCCCTGAGCTGAAATTTTCCTCTAGAAAATTTAGCTTTCTAATACTTTCTCTTTTTCAGGTCTGGACTTAATCATACCATGGGTTTTCTTTTTCTTGTACTCTTTCGAGCCAAATAATATCTCGATCCTACAGGCAAAGCTGGTGTAGGAGATGTATCGATGTGTTCTGGTATGTTAGTGGGTGGTGTTATTTCTAATGTGTCATACAGGACATCCATCGAAGTTTCTTCATCATCCTGTTGAACGATTACAGAGTATCTTGGTCTTAACGAGTTTATGTGCCTTTTGCATACACTTCTTTTTTTTTTTTAAACAAAGAATACAACAAAAATATTCTTACTTTTAAAAGATTTTACATGATAAATCTTTTTTCAGAATGTCTTCTTCTGATTGTAAAATGTTGTAATATCCTAAGGTGTTGTCTTACTTTGAAACTCCTGTAAACCAAACATATAGTCGACAAATATTTTTCTTCTTGTGAATTCATTTTAGCAGCACTGAGATTTGGTGATTTTGTATGTGAATTCAATTCAACAGTCCTCGTCGTCGCTGTTATATTCCGTGCTAATAGATGGGTTTATTGTTTTACAATACAATAAGAATAAAGGTAACAGTTATGCACAAGTTTGTCACAAGTCAATCCAGTAGTGAGTGCTACTATTGGAAGGTTGGTAGTTCTTGCGTAAATCTGAGTTGTACTCAATTGATCCCAGCTAGACTCTGTAGTCCATTGACTTACAGATACTTATAAGTAGTTACTACCTATAGTGTAGTCACTCATGGGGGTGGTAGGTTATTCCATTACATCAGTTTCACAGCTCAAGGAAGGTTCTATTTACTCTTTTAAGGAATGCACAATTCATCATTCAGGTTTTCTCCAACATTCACAGTGTAAACTTTCTTATGCCAATGAAAATATTTTTATTCTCATGTAATGAAAGAGGTCGATATGGTCAATTATCTATCTTACTGAAATTTAATTAGGAAAGCATTGGATAATTTTCAAAGTTAATTTTTGCTATTTTTCTGATTAGCAACCACAATTTTCTTTTCTTCATGCCTTAATAAACTTTTCAAATAAGCTCTAACAGAACCTGAAATTTCTCACTTTTCACAAAACGGATAATGTTCCCATTTAAATGATGTCCTCTTAAAAAGAAATGAATCATAGTTCTCTACAAGAGAATTATTTTATTTTGGCTTCATAGAGCTACAACTATAGTATTAGATATTCTTTACAAAAACTTTAAAGTTTAAGGTTTAGAAGGAATTTGGGGCTATTATATTTATGATATCTAACTGACAATAGAAAGTAGTTTCATTGAATATTAAATATTCACTAGACATTATACAAATTTATTCTTATTAGGAAGTGCAGTAATGGAGGAAGCTGCTTGTCTCAGAAAGCAAGGAAGTAATGTCCATCATTCCATTTTCTTCATCTGTGACATTATTACTGCAGAAATGAGAAAAATGTATTAAATCAAAAAAATATTAATATTAGTGTAAAATAATCAGTTATAGAATATAAAATAATTTCCATATCTGGGGAAACTATAGTATGTTTTAAAACTAACTTTAATTTATTATAACAACATTTTTTAATTTTAAAAAAAAATTCCTTGAGGCTTGAAAGATTATCTACAATATGTTTTACTGAAGTAAAATGTATAGATATTTCACTTTGATCTTAATCAACATTTTGTACTATTTTATAAATAAAAAGAACAAGACATTATTTTTCTTTACATTTTCTTTCAGTTTTGCTTAAGATTGGCTATTTTATCTTCATTTCCTTTGAGAAAACTGAGTTTGAAAAAATAAAATAAAAGCAAAAAAAGTTAGTAACACTTCAGGTAAAAAAGAAAAATATAAAAATGCTTACTTGGATTAAAAAAAAAATACAGGATAGAAATTAGCAAAAAATGACAAAAAGAAAACTAACTTTTGTTAGTTTTCTTTTTGTCATTTTTTGCTAATTTCTATCTAATTTCTATGTAATAAACAACAAATTAAAATGAATTATTAAAAGTTGAAAAATATAAGCAAAATAAAAAATGAATGGAAAAAAACGAATAAGAAATTAAAGCATTAACAAAAATAAAATTGAGAAAAATACCATTGATCAAATTCAAATAAAAAGAAATCAAACATCAAAATGATAAAATAGGAACTGAGGAATCAAATATAAAGAAAAAACAAGTTGAAAATCAAGTAAAAAGCAAGAAATAAAAATACAATAAAATAAAAATCAATTAATAAGAAAAATAAAAAAAGAAAAGTGAGTAGAATAGAAAAGAAAATAAGACAGCAAATTAAAGTGATTCAAATAAAATAATAAGAGATGCAAAAAAGATTGGAGAAAAAAAAAAGAAATGATAAAGATGATTATAAAGAATAGATGCCTAAAATGATTTTTTATATTAATTATCATCTTTTATTTTTCTTCTTAATTTTTTTTAATTTCCTTCTCTCAGACACTTAAGTTTAAGTTGGATACAAAACCAATATGGTTAGCATGGAACAAAACTGCAAATTGTGTGACAGAAAATGAAAAACCAACTCACTAGCAATGGACTGCAGGATTAACCTATTGACCATTGTTAGTATCCAGTCACTTTCGATTGGAAGAATTCTTTCAGATTTTATATAATTACTTTTTTCATTTTTATTTAGATTTTCATTTTTTTCTTTTCACTCCTTTACTTTTTTCTTTTTTCTTCATTCTTTTACACTTTTATTTTAAACTTTAATTATTTTCCTTTTATGATTAATTTTATTATATTTCCCTATTTGTTTATCTATCTATCTGTCTAATTTTAGCTTTGCCACATTCCCTTTATCTTTTGTTACTTTTTATAATTTATTGTTTATATTCATTTGCATACATATTTAGTTCTGTATTCTTTATATTCAATTTTTATAGCTTTTTTCTTTTTGTTGATCGTTTTCCATTTATGTTTTTCCATTGTTTGTTATTTTATTCTTAATCAATTTTAAACAAGTATATGGTCAAATACAAGAAATATTTTTGTAAGCTTATTACACATAAACTACAAAGAATAATTCTAGTTTTTCTCTGATACATTATGCTTTATTCCCCACATATATATTTATATTTTACAGATTGTGGTGACCAGGTATAAGACACTGTTAACTTTAAAATGTGTTCTATAAAATCTAGTGTTTATTCTAAAGCATATTTGGTCAATGCATTGTTTCTTTATTTTTGTATAAAGATGATTGATTTGAATTCTTAGTAAATACTCATGAATTTGGAATATATCCAAACAAGGCCTGTGGAAATTTCATGGTGTATTTTTGAATTTACAATGAAACACAAAGTAACATATATTTTAATGAGTGTACAGAGGGCAGGCCAATCTAAAAATACTTTCTGTCAATATGAACAGGAAATGGTAGTAGCCATTGAGGTTTACTGGCTTGAATTTCCTGGATTTATCTCTACTGTTTTGCTGTAGCTATTCTGTTAGCTTTAAAGTTCCAGATACCCAGGCTGATGACTAAAACTGAAAGACTTCTATAGTATTTTCAAGCTGTCCTTTGTCACACCTTTTCTATCTTACATACAGTTACTTGGCCTGTAGTACTTGACCATAAAATAATTTCTATGGCAGCCAGTGGTTTGACATACAGTCTATATGTTCTGCTCAACAATTCATCAAGATACTATAAATGCTGAGCAGGTAAGGAGAATAAAGAACAATAGGAAATACTATTGCCCTGCATACCTACATTATTATTTCTAAGCTGATGATTCATCTCTTCCAAATATTTGTCAGAAATTGATTAGACAATCCTGGAATTCACCTTTGTGATAATAATGCTGCTTTTGGAGAGTGTTTTACCAAGATATATGTCTAGAAATATTCAAGTATTGGCTGTAGATGACAATGTTCTGTTCAACATATGACTTTTCTATTATTGACTAGTGCATTATTGTAGTATTTTTTTTACTGATAGTGAGGTTGAAGTTACAAATATCAGAGAATTTAACAGACAATTGTCTCTCTATTGTCTTGGATTCTAGCCAGCATTCAATCACATAGCTGTTGCACTATAGTGATGAATTTCCTTGTATATCTATGTCATAATTCTCCAAAGACCATTTTATTGACCATGCCAGCAGCTTTGGCTATGTTGAAATATGTAGAGAGCAGTCAATGTTCTATTTGTGAAACTTTTGCAGCTGATTATCATGTGGGCTAAATTGATAGTCCTGCATTCTTTCTGGGATCTGCTCATTTTTTTGTAGAAGGTCCTGTTAAAAAAAACAATAAAGTAATTGATAAGAATCTGGGTAAGAATCTACTTTGTAAAGGAAAGCAGGTTACAAACATCAATGAACAACCGAATAGGTTTATCCTTGGGATCTTTGCAACAATTTAAAAAAAGCTGAAGTTGCTGAGAAAGTTTTTCAAACAAAACTACACCATTCTTTTCAGTTGAAATGAAAACTCAGAAAATGTTTGTTGTCTTGTTTTCTGCATGTTTTCACAATTCTGATCAAACCAGCTGTTATTTTTTTTGTTGATGTGTCCAAGTTATCTAGTAACATTGTCTTATAAAGGGAAACATACTTCCTTCATATTTTGACTAAAATATCTAAAAGCATTTTTTCTAGAGTGTCCACAAAGGATTGTTCTTTAATTTATTGATGTTTAGACATTTCACCAACTTTATATTCTGCATATCTTATGGTGGCTGCAGATGTTGAACTTTAAGATGATTCAGGTAATGATCAGTTCAGCATTCTGCACTTTGCATAGACATAGTAATACATACACCCCACTGATTTCATTTCATGACAATGACATAGCCAATGCCATGGTTTAATGGCATGGGGCTGCATCCATAAAGTTTTGTGATATGGAGGTGGAATACTGTGTTGGTAATTAAGATGCTACACTCTGCACAGGTCTAGAAAAGTAGATGTCCATTGCTGTTTCAGTTTCTAAAGCACATCAATTACTCATTCTCAGGGGATGCTGTCAGAACCAACTCTTGCACCGAATCCCACAAAGAATAATAAGCTTATCAGCTGTGGATGCAGCAGCTATGACAAAGTGCAGTTTCACATAGATTTTGTCATTTGATCTCATCTGAATTGGTTGTGATCAGTGCATATGTACTAACAATAATGACGACTTTTTTTATCTGTAGGAAAAGGATTCTTAGTATTATAAGACAATCGTTCACATAGTTTGGAATACCAGCCAACTCACAAAAGAAGTCTTCTTTGCAAAACTGATGCTTCAGAAGAAGATATAAACTTTTTTTCTCTTTTGCAGAATTCATTTTTAGCTATATCTCCCTCAAGTCTATAATATTAGCAAGATAAGATTAATTCACTTCAAAGTTCTCCTCTCAGATCTCTCTCTGGTATTTTTGTCCTGGATAATATGTACATTCCATATTGCAAGAGCAAAATATATGATTCTCAACTCTCCTTTTCCTTGATTTTTTTAATTTTAACTATGATTCCTCAACAGTAATTTTAATGATGAATATAGAGCTACATTGGATGAACCTGATGGCTGATTCCTTCATAAAAATAGTCAACTAACATGATCTAGAAGAAACCATCAGGGAGAAGTGGAATAATGTTTTGGGCTAATAATATTATAGATTTCTTCGAAGTTGATGACTAAGTCAAAATAAATGCAGACAATTATTATACATTTTTGAACAAGAAGGTTTTTAAATAGCATAACCAGGAAATATTGTCTTACATGAATATACTTTTTAGTTTAAGTTAAAGAGTATAAAAACAATTTTTACATTATTAAAAGCTGACTATTGCCCACCTTGATAAAAAGGTTTCAAATATACTTTAGCCTCTCCAGATAGTAATCTAAGAGGAAACTTGTGGTCCATCATAAAAAGAGTTATATATGAGAATGGAAAATGACATTCAAAGATCACTGAAAAGAAATAAAAACTGCTGCAATTAAAGTTAAAACAGCAGAAAAAGTTCACAAAATCAATGTTTGAAAGACTGATGAAGTTTATAGAATATCAATGAGCCCATATTATCATGTAAAATAATAATTTATTCTTGTATTATATTAATCAAATATATGTTTCCATAGTTTTTTGGGATTTATTTATAAATATAAATTTACATTGCACTTATATTCAAATTAAGACACTCTAAAACTGGTTTATTATCAATATTTCTAATGGTGTTCATATAAGTACACCCTTAAAATTTACTTCATTAATATCAATATCATTTGACTTGATTTGATAATGTGTATATGTGAATGTAACTTAGAGATACATTTAAATTTAATATTATAACTGTAATGATTAATATACATGGCAAAAATGCCAATTTAAATATCATGATGCCTATTTTAGATTATTGTTTTTGCTTAACAAGAAAAACATTAAGACTTTTATTGGTGGAATAAAATTTCCCTGTATATGGGAATATAGTAATTAGCATCCCCAATAGTGTCTTGGTTACTGAATTTGTAAGATCCTGGCTTATTGTCAATTGCTTAAGTTTATTTTGTACAATATTGTTATTTTCTTAGTTAACAAAACTAACTCCAACTCCAAAGTTCATTCTTTTGAATTTCCAAGTTTAAAAGATGGAAAAATCAATAAGATGAAAAAGTCCGAAAAAAGAAAACAAAATAACAAGGAGTTCATTTTAAATTCAGAAATTTGCCTTTTAAGTTATTTTCTTTGTTTCATTTGAAATTAGTTCATTTAATATTGCTGATCACACAAGACATATAAAAAAATTGAAAAAAAAATGAATAGTATTGTTTTTCTAATTACAACCGATATTTGTCTTTAATCGAAAAGGAAAAGATTTTATAAAAGCATATTAATTAATCTATCATCTTACCATAAACCTCTGCTAATAAAGTGAATTCTGCTCTCACAGGGTGTCCTGCTGTTGTAGCTCTGTACTAAACTAAGTTAAGTTTATTTTAAATATTGAAAAAGTGAGATGCTTAGATCAAAAGTCTGTGTTCACTCAAAACAAAACAAAAATACATTTTGATTCAGATTCTGATTCTTGTACTATTAACCACATTTAAATTGTATTTAAATAAACAGCTAACAAGAAAACAATATTATCCAGTCTGATGAGAAAAGTAAAACCATGTAAAAACTTGAACTAATTAAGTCATTTTTTAAAATTCTTTTGAACAAAAATGATATTTTCAGAACAGATACATTTCTAAATATTGGCTAATATAGTGATCATCTCAGTAACCATGACTTCTGTGTAAATTTATTATCCTATTTTCAGCTATGAAAGAGATTTTTTTTTTAAAACAGTTAATATTATACTTACTGAAATTGACTCATTGTAGTAAGATGGTGAAATTTGTCACCATTAATCCACCTGTAAAAGATGAAACTATGACTTAAAAATGGAGAGAGTTGATATTTGATAAGAGAAACTATTATTGGCTGAACATATAGTGTCATTTATTAAAAGGTACTAGATAAAACCCCAGTTAATCCATACTTATTTACATCAACTGGTTTTGAATAGAACAAAGGTCATTTGTATAATGCTTGATCCAAGAAAAAGCATCAGTATAAAGAAGAGAGAAAGGCAGTCACTATATTGGAAAGAAGATTAATTCTAAAAATGATAAAAACATTTTCTACCTAGAATTTTATCATTTTTTTCATTAAGAAATTGTGTAGAAAAATGACTAATTTAAGCTAATTCATATTTTAATAATTTCTTATGATTAGTAAAATTTGATTCCCATGATTAGTAAAATTTGGTCTTGGCAGTAGCAAATAATGATGAGAGAATTTATTGTTCTGTGTCTAAATTGTGAAGTATATTAAAGGTGTATATGAGATAAGTGGGTATAGATAAATGTACCTGTGTGTATGCATGAGTGGCAATTTATCAGTTAATTTTCATTCTGTTTCCACTAGATCAATTTCAAATGCTTCTCTATTAATGAGGATACATTTCACTTATTTTATGTTCACTTGGGTTTCATTTTTCATCACAATTTGTTAAAAAATGGAACATTTTAAGTAGCAAATTCAACACAGAAAGGTAGTAGGACTTTTATTTAAATTATATGGAAGCCACACATCAAAGTGACTAACAATACAAATGATTTTTAGTGCATGAATATGTTCATTATCTGCAAAAAATAATACTTTCATTTGATTACTATCAACATCTACTGTCCAAACTGACTTTGGTGAATTGGTCAGCAGTAAGTATCTAGCACAAAATTTTAATTAAGCAGTAAGTATCTAGCACAAATTAAGCTATGAAAGGTTTGATCATTCACAGTAACTTCTCAATATACTGCACAATCTTTTTTGCATTTTCTTTTTTTGCATTTTTACTTTTTTTAAAGTAAAAACGAAAATGCATAATATTCTGAAAAGGTTATTTTTTTTCAAAAATACTCAGCAAATGGAATTGACAAAGTTTTCAATAAACAATAAGAAAAGGAAGAAAAATAACAGGACAAAAATAATACTAAATAAACAAACAATATATATATATATATATATATATATATATATATATAAGTCAAAAGTAGGTAAAGCAACAGTAACAAGGCAAAAAATTCATGAGGTAAAAAATGGTGTTAACATGCAAAATGGATATACTCAATTGATTGTAGCATTCTGACTTCAAGACAAAAATATGATGGATGAGACTGAGAAGTGGTCCATTTTTATTGGTTAGAAAGAACTATCAACAGGATTCTCTTAGAGTGGAACCAAATCTTCCATCTGCAGTATTAGAACTAATAAATAAAAAAAATTGTATTTTGACAAATATTTTGGCATGTAAACTGATATTGCAGATATTACAATATAATCAAAAGTAATTTTTGTTAAAACAAAATACTCCTAATGACAAAAAATAGAACAAACTTTTTAGATTACCCAATACTTACCCCCTTGTCATAATAAAATTAAGTGTATGTATGTGAGAAAGAGAGAAAATGGAATATATAATCTATATTTTGTTTTCATACCCTCTATTTCCATATATATCTTATTACCAATTTGTTCACTGAAATAAACATACCTACCCCAGACTCTCTTTTTATATTCCTACTTCTTCTTTCTCTTTAGATAGGCTTGAATAAGAGTAGATAGGTTAAACTATTGTCTGTTTCATGCTCCTCCTCAGTCTTTTGAACAGGAGTAGAGGTTTATCCTTTGTTTCCTGTTTAGGATCAGGTTTCCAGTTCTTTCTAAAGTCTTCTCATTCTCTTTCACTTTCAGTAGTGTCTTAGTCATTCATTTCTCTTGCATCTTAGTGGCATTATCACCTTGCTTGGGGTGAATTGATTAAAAAAAAGAAATTCTCCAAATCTGATTTTTTCTTTGTATTTGTGTTTATATCTATGTGCAGTGACACTTTCAACAGCTACCTGACCAAGTTTGAAGTGCCAGTCTCAAGATTATATCATGTTCTCCCCAGTGAATCATTTCCAAAATATTCTCAATTATTCACATAGTTTCCATAGATAAAATGCCGTTAAACAAACAAATCAACAAATCTGTTACCACATTTCAACAGAGCATACTCCTTGTGAATTTAACAGCTACACAGAGATCAGTCTTCTTAAAGGTGTCTCACTGCAAACTGAATAACCCCACATGAGAGTTTCTGTTTGCAGTAAGATCTTCTCTGATTAGTTACAAATTTACATAAAGGCTATACAACTCCAGATTTTTAAAATGGCTGGATACTTTTTGGATAGAGCTTGTACTATAAATTCTTTCCAAAAACCCAAATGATTGATTTAATAAAGTATTGTTTCAAATTAGACCAACTGATGAAAGATATCTGGAATTCATTAGGAGAAAGAGCATAATATTTCATACTGCTAGACCCTACGTTTCTTCTTTGGTAACCAGGAGAAAATTGTTACAACTTAACTGGAATATTTTTCTTCATTTGTCATATACACCAGATATTGCAACTTATCACTATTTATTCTAGTCTTTTCAGGATTCTCTTCATGAAAGAAATTTTCATTCCCTGAAAAAACTGCACAAAGTATCTGACTAATTCTATGCTGAGAAAGTTATAGAAATAGAGAAGTGATTGAAAGAGGTCAGAAAACAGTGGAGAAAAATAAAGCTAATGTTTAAAATAACAAAAAATTGTCTTTCATTTTTACTTAATAAACTGAGTTAAATTTTTTGCTAACTCTATAAATAATTTGAAATAACAAAATATTTAAAAATATCAAAACATGAAAAATATATCACGAATTTAAAGTTGCATAATTATGTGAAATCCATAGTTATAAATAGATGTAACTAATTTTGTTAGATATATCTGAATAGAATAAAATAAAAGAGAGAAATATAAAAAAAAAAAAAATGAAAGATATTTTTTAAGCTTTGGTGAGTCTGGTATGAGACAGTAGTTGTGGACCAACCAATGATGATGAAACTAAAATCAGTGCATTAACCACTGCACAGATAGATAGATAGATAGATAGATAGATAGATAGATAGATAGATAGATAGATAGATAGATAGATAGATATACATTTTTTCATTTAAAATTGAAAATTTTTAGAAAGAAAGAAAAATAAATATTTTTTGTAACTGAATATATTTTGTCCTAGTTTCAAAGAAGAAAATAATATTGTTATTTTAAAAACTCAAAAAATAAGAAAAGTAGAATCATTCTACAATTCTCCTGTGAAATCAAAATATATTTTTGGGATATTTCATGAACAAATAAATGTTCCTTTTTTATTAAGTTAATTCATGTCCATTCATAAACTTATGTTCAAAAGATCACTATTTTCATGATTGTGAATTCACACTTCACAGTAACAAATGCAAGGAATAAAAGCATAACATTTTTTAGAGCTTTGTCAAGTTTGCATTAAAAATAATCTTATGAAAATTATGCTTTAAAAGGTCTTAGATAATAAACTACAGCAGAGGAGAATGGGGGAGTTATCTTGTTTTTTCTCTTTACTCTCTTTTTCCGTAAGCTAGCTGACTACAGTATGCCTGCTCTGACAGGCATCACAACCAAATGCTATAAACAGGGTTCCAGTTTTTCCATTTTGACTCAACTCTGACTGAACTACAGAGCATTGGGTACATAACATCAAGCACGACTCACTTGGCTGCTGGATATTGCTAAAATATGATACAATTTTTTCCCTTTCTTTCATATTATGTGATTTAATCATTATTATTAATAATGGCCGTATCTGCGCTGGGAAAAGAATATGTTTCTTAGGTTTAAAATCCCACTTAAGGAGCATTAGAGGCTTTCAAATAATAAAGGAAAATAACTGGATTTAAAAACAAAGACATTTCTGCTATTCTTTGAAATAACTTGGAATATTTTTTATATAATCTCCAAACATAAAATAATTATTTCTGTGTATTTCTACTAAATATAAAATTACTGAAAATTCATTTTTTATGTTAAGGCTTATTGAAAAAATGTTTTTTTTCAGATGTATTTATTTTAATATCTTAATACTGAATTTTATAAACACTCACATGTTAATAATTTTAAATTTCAAGGGATATAGTTTTTCTCTTGAGAAAATTCAAATTTATCATATATTTTTAAAGTAAATAAAGTTGTGACTTTATGTTAAATTTTGCTTAACCCAACAAGTATTAATTTTAAAAATATTATTAATTTTTAATGTCATTTTATAATAGTAATAAATATTCTAGTTAGGATAAAATCAAGAAAATTTGATCTCTAAAATTAAAATACATATTAAAATTTGTAGAAATGTATTATATAAAAATGATTTGATATTTTTCAATTTTTAACAAATAAAGTGCATGTACATTTATGTTATTTATCAATTTTGATAATGATGTCATTTGAAACATTTGAATTTTTCAAAAGACCTGATTATTAGAGATTATATTTATAACTATGTGTATTATGCCTCAAATAAAATTAAAGTTACATTGAAAAAGAGATTTCTTTTATTAAAATTACATTCTAAACAATTTTCTTTATTTAGTGGATTTAGCTAAGAGTTATTATTATTTTTTATTTTGATTATGAAAGCAAACTTGGAATTTCAGAACAATTCTCATTTTTTATATTTATAAGTTATATACAAGTATATTTATAAGTTTATCTACATGACTATTTATTTTATAACCAGTTTTCTATTGTACAATCCAGCTTGTTACAACGATTTTAATTTTTAAGCTACTCTGTCCCAAGTAACCCCATTATCTCTTGTAGTATGGTAGTCTGCCACATGATAATGAAAATCAAAATATAAATAAGAAATGCTAGTGTAGCATAAAATACATTTTTAGTTAAATGTATAAATTTTTAGTTGTTGCAATATACATGCATACATAAATACATATAAAAGATTTCCAGAATGTGCAGACCAATAGACTGTTTCATAAATAAAAATGGGGTATCTATTTCAAATACAGAGTATTCCCTATAATAATGTTTGAATTAATAAAAATGTTAGATAAACATAAATGCATTATTTTTTAGAAGTATATATATATATATATATATATATATATATAGAGAGAGAGATAGATAGATAGATAGATAGATAGATAGATAGATAGATAGATAGATAGATAGACATATGGGGAGTAATGGGTTTTACCCAGCTATGCTCGCTTTGAATTTAGGATTGTCCTTCTCCTAGACTAGTAGACTAGTTACCTTAACAAGACTAAATAATCCATTCTGACTAACCAACTATTTTTACCCATAGGCAATCCATTACTGTCTCTGTCTGACAGATATTGAGTAAGAACTGTGCTCTGTTGTGAGCTGTGGAAACGGCTGGTATGTATATATATATATATATATATATATATATATATATATATATAAAGAAGGAATTAAAAAATTATGATGTATGTCATTAATTCATTTGATCAGGAGAGAACTTAGCAATCATCTTGCTTATATATATATATATATATATATATATATATATATATATATA
Organism: Acanthosepion lycidas; assembly: GCA_963932145.1. Classification (NCBI taxonomy): domain Eukaryota; kingdom Metazoa; phylum Mollusca; class Cephalopoda; order Sepiida; family Sepiidae; genus Acanthosepion; species Acanthosepion lycidas. Next base: position 55,942,804 of record OZ010607.1, on the reverse strand, counting down.
TATGTGTGTGTGTGTGTGTATACCTAAGTATATGTGTGTGTGTGTGTAATGTTTTGTAGATCTTGTTAAAACAAGTATATGTATAGCTAAAAGTTTCAGTGATTGAACACCTAAAATAACCCATCGGTGCTTCTATAGAACCAATTGTCAGATGCTCAAAATGAAGTCAGTTCTTTTATTCTACCAATGAGCACAACTACTACCATCCCTCCTCTTGCAAGCATAAAATCTCTTCTTTCAATAATAAAACTGTATGAAAGAAGCACTACAATATCCAAATACATATGGGAACAGAGAAATAAGTCTGGTAAATCCCCTGTCATCAAATGGAAGATTCTAAAGATACCACAGGCTCACAATTCAATATCCAAATCTTGTGGATTATATTTGCAAGACAAATTCTAAATTATAACATTCCCTGAGTAAGAATGCTTTCCTGGTAAAAGATTGAATCTCATTAGCAAATGCCAGCATCTGAACAAAGTTTTATTGAGTAAGTTAGCTCCAGGCTGAGAGAGAGAAAATAAAATAAAAATGTAGTAATTTTATTTTATTCAATTTTAATCCAATGAATATCTACGAATGTGGATAGTGACTGCTCCATTCTTCTCCTCATAGGAGGAGGGATAGTAGTAGTTGCCACTTACTGGTATATATATTGATGGAATAATAGAACTGACTTCATTTTAAACATATGATGATTGCTTCTATCAAACAAATTTTGTATGTTCAATGACCATGAAACGTTTAGTTACATATATGCTTGCCACATTTTTATAAAATCTAAAAACACAACATTACACTATATGTGTGTCTATCATCAGGATACTGAGCATTCTCTTCATCAAAATCAACAATAATCTGTATTTAATTTGAATTATATTCCAATTAAGTATTTATTATATTGTATGTGTGTGTGTATATATATATATGTATTTGTGTATTTAGGTAGCAATCCTTCTTTCATGCACATTTCATTGAATATGACAGACAATGTACTTTGAGTTAGTTTTTTTATACAATTTCTCATATGATCTAATAATTTTTTTTTTCAGATGATAAATTATATAAAAACTGTCCAAATGTTCTTTTTTTTCTGTGTGCTTTTGGCTATACATTTAGCTATTTGCAAGGAAGAAATATTTTAACTGTCAAATAAGAAATAGTTTGTAACATGTATGTATTTATATAATGTTTTAATTTTTCAAAATACGGTCAAGATATTGTGTCCATCTTCATAGTTGATATTATTGAGTGTTGGTTTTTTTGTTTCCATTAATAAGGCTTCCATTATTTTTAGACTTTTTTTGCATGTAGATGATGCTATTATATTTGTGTTGTTAACAAGTATGTTAGAAATAGGCTCTGATTGAGTATTTAAATGAGATCTAATTGAGGTATGATCAGAAAGGTGTAGAGTGGGTCTTCATGTTAAACATGTAGTATGGCCTATATAATTAATTATTTACAAATTTTGATTGATCAGGAATACAATTCTTTAATTGGCATTTAAATTCATAAATAATATTTGACCTATTTAATTTTGTTCTAGGAGGTGAATTATTATTCTTTAAATTTTTTGTAATAAATAATTAATCTAATTTTTTTGCTAAATTTTTTGAAAATGGTTAAATGTATAGCTGAAAGCACTCAGAAAAAAGAACCTTTGGACAGTTTTTATATAATTTATCATCTGAAAAGAAAAAAATTATTAGATCATATGAGAAATTGTATAAAGAACTAAATTAAAATACCTTGTCTGTCGTATTCAATAAAATGTGCATATATATACATATATATATATATATATATATATATATATATATACAGAGAGAGAGAGAGAGAGAGAGAAAGAGACACACACACAAGTGTTCATGTGTGCATGTGTGGTGCAAGATGAAAGCTGTATAAATCTTTATTTAACATAATAAAAATATAGCAAAAGAGAAAATATATTAAATCAAAGTGCATCTTTTTATTTGTAAATTAAGAGTAATATATATGTTTTATATCTTATTATTATATTATATATATTTATTATATTTTTAATAAATATTTTTTAATTATTTACAGGCTTAAAAATATAATTTTCTATTTATAAACTATTATTTCAATCTTTTAAAATTTTATATAATCTGTTTCCAACATTTCTCTTTTACATTCTTCATTTTAATTCTTTTACTTAAGAATTATTTTCTAATTTTATTAATCCATTTATTTTTTTGCCCATAAAAAAAGGTATTAAAAGTTTGTTTAAAAATAAATTTGTAAAAATATTCAATATTTTTGTGTGAATATGTTTCTTTGTTTTGTTATTCTCTGTTTATAATTTGAAAATGATTGCATCATCTATTTTTGTGTCATCAGTGTATTTTTCTGTGCATAAATTTAACCATCAAGACAAATAAAAATAATAAATGCTAAATCAGGACTAAAACTTAAAAAGCTATTTTAGATGTTTTGATCACTTTGAAAAAAATCAAGAAATTTTCTTTCTTGATTAAAGCAAACATAGTAGTAATTTTTATCTTGATTTTTAATAAATATTTACTTGTACTCACACATAATAGGGAAATTGACACAAGATCAGTTATTTACTGTGGAATTTTCTAAAAATAGGTATGATATATTAAAATATAAATATTAGAGAATGCTTTAATGCTTTCTGTTTCATGCAACGGAGAAGTTCTATTCCCAGTATTCTGTTTAATCAGACAAAGTACACTTTGTGGTTTCTAAAATTAAGAACTAAAAGTCCCAAAATATTCATCTTTTAGTGTCGGACATAACTAACTTTTCAATGGATATTCTTCACTTATCTTTTATTTTTTATTTACAGTATCTTTAAGTGTTTTGCACCTAATGACATGCTGTAAAAGAGATGTTTTAGTAACTGCTTTTATTGCAACTAGTTACGAGCTCAACACTAAATCTTCTAAATAAGAGGATATAGTTTTATTTGGAGTTTGTAGGAGGTTGCTTCATGTTGTGAACCTTATGAAGACTGGAAAGTGTACCAGTAAAAATGATATAAAAAGAAAATAACAAATGTCAATCTAAAAATTGTTTTATTTCAGTTATTTGCCCTTCATTTTAATACATTTTTTTTCTTTCAGATAGTCTGGTGAAATTCCTTAACTCTCTAAAGGAGAAAAAACATTTTACATTTGAATATTAGATTTATTTATTTCTTTCAATGAATGGCTTCACAAAACAAAGAGACTCCATCGAACCTTAAGTAAGGTTTGATGTGGATGTCTTTCATGAAGTCCAAGAGAGATAATTATTTCCTTTTTTTCATGACATAACATGTCATAAGAATAAGAAGTTTTGCTTATAACTTGAAAAATATAATGAGGAATCTAAGTTCTAGTTTCATTCACTGATGTAATTTTGCACTAATGTTTTCCAAAATCAAGTCTAGTTCTTAATTTTGTCATTGACATGTAATGGCTGTCAGAATTAAGACAGAATCCATTATTTAAAAAATTAGCCACAAAAAATAAAAGAAACATCTAATGTTGATTAAACTTAATTATACAAATTAATAATTCTGCCTTAGCACTATCTTAAAACTTGAAATACAATGAATTATGAAAATTTATGAATTGGTAAATTAAAAAAATAAATATTTCTTTTTTTCTTTAAGAAATTCAAACATATCATTTAAAAAAATCAAATTCAAAGAAGAATTGGCAATATTATTGGCCCTGATCTGACAGCTCAGCTTCAGTCACTTTCCAACTGCCATAAAGTTGCTTCCCTTTGCCTTTTCTATAAATACTTTTATGATAATTCTTTGGATAGGCTCTTCACTACAGTAACTACATTTTATGAATTTAAATGCAATTGGCAAGAAGGTCTCATTAATTTACAGTTGAATTGGTTAGATGTAACCCCAAGTTCTATGCTAACAGTTTATTTTCTTGTACTTCTCACTTGTGGAACACTCTTCCAGCTTCTTGCTTTTTAGCCAACTCTGGTCTTACACTTTTTTATTGTTCTCATTCCTTAATAATGTTTTTATTTTTTCACACTCAGTAACCCATTAGGTTTTAATGGCTTGCTTGGGATAAATTTGATTTAAAAAAAATGTGTTCATTTAAAGAGCACTTAAAAAGTGAATAAAACAGCTGCTATACTCACTGTCAATTATGACAGACAGAGGCCATCATACTTTAATTATGAAAATTGATTATTCATTACTCATCTCCTTTGAAGCTCTCTTAAAGTATGGCATAAGCAAATTTGTTTCATTTTATATATTTAGTTAAAAAGAAAATATTACTTAAGAATGTTATTTATTCATAAATTTACAAAGCAGCATTTTTCCAGTTAATAGATTAAAAATAATCAACTGCTGATTCTATATGTAGATATTAGATGACTGCATGTTTGTCAGCTGAAAAATTAAATAAAAAAAATATATTTTTCAACTGTTTAATTTACCTTTTACGGGTTTTATTTTAAACTTGGTTGTAATTTTTTTATCTATACTCTTTATGGTAACTCAGAAATTTTCTTTTTTCTAAGAGATGAATAAAGTAAATTCAAGCAAAGAAATTATGAGTTATAGCATTTGTTTGTTATTTTTATAAGAAATATAATAATTGCAATGCTATGTTTGAATGTGCGATATTTCTATTGCATCAGACTGATAATATTTAATAAATTTAATGAGTTCAAACTAGCCTGGGCATATAAGTGTTTTAAGTATATATAAATATGGAGAGAAATAATTAAAAATAGGTAAAAGTTTTATAGAAAGGGATAATGTTGGAATTTGACAGTGAAAGAGGGTGATAAAATAATAATTGTAGAAGATGAAGAAGAAGGAGAAAAAATCCTCATCATCATAATAATAATAAAAAAATATTATAAGTCTAATTAAAAACAAAGAAAAGAAGATTATCATGAATCATATTGACTCATTAATGACAACTGTCCCAAAAAATGGGACAGTGGGCATTATAATTATCCAATATATTTATGGAAACCTATAATTAATACCAGATTCTATAGTGGACATTAATGCATTAATGAGGTGGGGAGGGGGGAAGGAGGTGATGGTCGTGGTGAAGAAGAAGATCATCATCATTATCATCATCATAATAAAAATAAAAATTATAAACTTAATTGAAAAGAAAAAGAAGATTAAGGTGATGAGTTAATATACTCATAAAAAACTCAAAAAATGGGACAATGGGCATAATGGGTTATAGGCAAGAACCTATAATTAATACAAGATATTTTTAGAAACCTATAATTAGAAACCTATAAGAAAGAAGAAGCTAATTAGAAAAGATCCTAATTAGAGAAGAAGAGATGAAAAGAAAGATATTAAAGAAGGGGAAAGAATAATAATCATCATAGAGAAGAAAATAAATTTAAGAAAAAACATAATTATAATAACTGAAGAAGAAAAATCAAATAACATGATAAGATAATTAAACAACAAAAAAGGAAGAAGTGGGAGCAAAAAAGATAAAATTAATTAAACATTTCTGAGATTGATTTCAGATTTTATAATTGTTTATGATTGCAAAACTAAACATTTTTATTACAGAAAAGCCAAGTATATATTTATAAAAAAAAACTTTATCATTTTCTTTTGACACAAAGTTTTTAAATAAAATATAAGATTATTATTCTATAGCTTTTCTAAACTTCTATGCTTTCAATAAATACAACATAATTCAGGATAAATTTTAATTAAAATTACTATAAAATATATATCTGAAAAATATGAAGGATTAGCCATGTTTCTTAATAGCAGAAAAAATATTTTTCTAACAAAAGTCTTTTTGATTTGACTTCTTTTTACTAAGATGTAAAAAGAAGGCAAATCAAAAAGAGCTTTGATTTCTCAGCCCAAAAGTAACATTTGATAGAAAGAATTAGAAGAAATTTATAAGAAATTAAATTTAAATATGTCTTAAATTTAAACAATAATTGTTTATCATTTGCTGCAGTTCTTTTGAGTTTAAGATTGAAAACATGTTGATGAATAAAAAAGAAAAAAATTAATTAAACCAGTTTTATTCAACTCAGATGTTAATAGATTACCCAGTTATTCTAACATATTTTCTAGGTGTAAAGTGATAAGGAAACAAAAATAACACTCTACATTCATTTTCTTTTCTTTTAAAAATATTCATAAAATATATTTTTTATCATATGTAATAAGAATTACTGGATTGTTTAATCAAGTAATGGCTCATTAATGAAGGAAATATTTAATCTCAAAATGTAATAAATTAAATTAAAAAACAATACCGACAAAAACTTGGTATGCTACAAACTTAATGCTTTTTGTATTTTAATTCTTGTACATAAAAGACCAAACATTTATATTTGACTTGTTATGCATTAAAAAGATATAAATTTAATCTTTTCATAATTTTGTCAGCTGCATTTTACAAAAACAAAAAAATTTCACAAACGCGCGTGCACACACACACACACAAAGATATCAGCTTCCACAAAGCAAGATATTAGAATGAATTTACTGTTTGTTCATTTTTAATATTATGAACTATAATGATGGCTTATTTTCAGTGATAATTTATGAGTAAATAATATTTATATAATATGATTGTTGGATAACAATCGATGAGAAATCATCCATTAGTGGCTTACTAAAGGTCATTTTCCAATTGCTTTTTTCCAGTTTTCAAAGCAAGCACTGATTTTTCTCTCAACATAAATTTTTTGTGGACAGTTTTTAATATAGCTAATCAGTCTATATTTTCTTTTATTATGCAAAAGAAAGTTGCTGTTTTGTTATTCTCTCCTTTCATTTGTTGGCTGAATGAAAAACTAAGTTTTACAGCAGCTGTAAAAGAAAAAAGATGGAGCGTATATTGTTAATGCTAACAATAATCTTTATATAAATTTTCACATGATAGAGAATAATCAGAGTAACATTATCTGATATATGTATACATATCAGTTACAGTTTATTCACAATATATATATATATATATATATATATATATATATATATATATATATATATAAATCATCTGCATTGTATATTTAATTCAACACAAAGAATCAAATTCAAAATTACATTTTAATTGACTAACTAGCTTGTATTCATTAAAACATAAATTTTAAATAATTTTATTTAAGAAGATGTAATATATTTACTAATAGAAAATATTTAAATAGTTTTATTTCATTCTTAAGCAAGAGGAGAACAAAAAATTGATGTCAAAAATTTAATAAATGCATTGGGTGAAATGAAAACATCTTTGACATCAGCATATATATATATATATATATATATATATATATATATATATATATATATATATATATATATATATAGTTATAAGGTAGATAAATCAAACAGCTAGATATAAGCAATCACATACTTGTGTGCTAGTATGCATACACAGGCAAGCAAATAAATAATAGTCAAATTCATACATGAGGTGTAAACATAATAGTGATCGATGTGGTACAGAGAGAAGATATATATCAATTAGTACATATACGTGTACCTATGTTTTGGTGTGTGACTAAACTTTTGCTGGATTACCAGCTTGTCAGGCACAAATAAAAAGTTAAAAGTAAACGGATGGCCATTAGTGAAACTTTAGTTGCACACCAAAATGTAGTTGCACATCTATGTACTAATTAATATATATATATATATATATATATATATATATATATATATATATATATACATTTATTAAAGACATTTTTTATGTTTAACGTTCTTTTTATAGATACAAGTATTTAAGTAAATGCTCTGTTTATAATAAACAGTATTAAATAACATTTACTGGCCTGAATGTCCGAGAAATTTTCATAGAAAATATTCATCCTTTGACAGGATTCGAACCTGCATCCTATACGGAACCGCCATTTAGCTGGGCGTGCCTAACCGATTCAAACATATCCGTATAGAATACAGGTTCGAATCCTGTCAAAGGACAAATATTTTCTATGAAAATTTCTTGGACATTCAGGCCAGTAAATGTTATTTAATACTGTTTATTATAAACAGAGCATTTACTTAAATACTTGTATCTATAAAAAGAACGTTAAACATAAAAAATGTCTTTAATAAATAAATTGTCGGACTTTGTCCATTTCTTAATGTATATATATATATATATATATATATATATATATATATATATATATATATATAGAGAGAGAGAGAGAGAGAGAGAGTGAGAGAGAGAGATGCCATCATAATACTGTATCAGAACCCCTATTCCATGGTATGCTCACTTGATAGAGACACACAGTTACAGTTTTTTGATATTACTGCAGGAGTCCTTCAGGGAGACATATTTTCACCTTTTCTCTTCATCATCTGTCTTGACTATGTGCTGAGAAAAGCCCTAGATAAGAACTTGCAGATTGGCTTCACTCTCACTGAATGAAAAAGCAGACACTATCCAGCCAATAAGATCACTGATGCTGACTATGCTGATGATCTAGCAATACTGGCTGACCATTTAAAATATAAAATTTTTTAACTGTTGGATTTTCAATAGTAGAAATAGTGCTTAGGAAACAGTTTAACATCAGTTTTTCAATGTTTTTTTTTACATTGGGAGTACCAAGAATTCTTTTAAAACTAGATGGTATCAACTATCAACATGTATTATCTTTCACCAATAATGCTTACAAAAATATGACATTCCTTCCTAAGTATGTTTGGAACTTAAAAGAAGTTAAAAAAAAAACTACAGAAAATACTAAAAAAAGCTAGAACCTCTAAAGCTCTAAGCTAGAATCTTTCTTCTTATGCTTACATGAAAAATTAGAAATTATCCGATTTGCTGACAAAAAAATATCTGCTAAACCAAAGAAGTGAATTAACTGTAAATTGTCAACACAGTTTATCTTTTACCTTACAATATAGTTAAATTTTTTGAAAAATTAAGTAATTCCATTTCCTATGGCCATAATTTATAATTAAATAATGGCCTGCCCTCTACAAGTAATTATCTTATTTTGCTTATTTAGATTTAGTATTGTATGTATTGCTATCCAGTTAGTATTATTTATATCTCATATAGATGTTCCACATTTTTAATTTTATCTACAGGTTCCTTTAAGAAGCTTCCTGAATCTGAAAATTTAAAAAAAAAATTTTTCAGTTGAAATTAACTTTATGTCTGATTATCGTCCTTCCCCTCTCCTCAGTATCCTTTGAAAAATTGAACATGTCATATTTGTCTACAATCACAATACATTTGTTGCTCACATGTTTTCTGTAATCATCAATGGTTGATCAAGACAAACTCACAAGTCTATTTTTAATTCTGACGTTGTGTTTTCTAAACCCCCTTCCCCTTTCTCTTTCGGAAAACAGGTAACACTTTTCTTTTGAAATTTAAAAAAAATTATTTAATCACCAGTCATTTACCATTTGCCTGAAGAGACTGTATGTAGTGCTGAAACACAAAATCTATTGTGTAGCGATTACAACATGTATTTGTTCTAATATCTACAATAAAATAATATTAATATATTGCTCTACTTTGTAGTGACCATTTTTTAAAAAAAGTAAATGCTATGAACAGCAGAATTTTACTTGATCTGTTCTTTCTCTCATTTGTGTATATATATATATATATATATATATATATAAGTAACTGGGGATACAAGTCACAGGTTTAGTAATTGGTCTTAGTAATTGGTTTTGGTAATTGGTATATATATATATATATATATATATATATATATATATATATATATATATATATATATATCAAGGGAAGATAATTCACTAAGACAAAAATGTTTAGAAAATATTTTAATTATTAGTTCACCCACAGTAAACTTGCATCTAGGTTCTTACAATGTTTCACCATTTTTGGCAGAACTTCTGTTATCAGAGTGTGAGATATCCAATAACAAAGATGCTGGAAACAAAAAGAAAAAGAATCTAATTGAAATTGGCAAAACACATTAAATAAAGGAAAAAAATTTTTCTAAATTTAAAATTTCTAATATCTCTTGTGCATGTGCATGTGTAGTTGCATCAACAAAAACAAACCTAGTCTGATTATGTTCTAAGGTACAAAACACATCACATGAAAATTTTTTCCACATACAAAGCCCTGTACAAGGCCCTGGAGCCACTTGATGTAGAGGGTTACAGAACAAGGGGCACAGTTTATACAGATAGGTGGGAAAGATAATGGTTAACTCTAGACTTGAACAGGTTATGAGTGTAGTGATTAGGAAAATATCCTCATGGGAGTTGGTCCCACAGAGAAGTGGTTCACAGGAAGAAGCTGCTTGTGTAGAACTTACTTCTCACTAATGGAATATGGGTGTGGGGAGGAAGGTGGTTTGCTACAATGTGCATAGCATGGCAGGTCCTAGCTGTGAAGGCTAGAATGAGGAAATAAGGAGTGTAGCATGTCTGAGCACCTTTCATGGAAGTATTGATAGAGTAGTGAGAGGCTTTCTACATCTCATCTGTGAGAGAGGGGTTGCAGGATGAAAAATAATTTATCATCCTCAAGGACATGAAGTCACTTTTGAATATTGAGATTGAGGACTAGACTGCAAAATATGACAACACTACTCTATTTTTGGCCTGATCTGGCTATTGTAAATGTAAAGGATAGCACGAGTAGTCAAGTACCTGCTGGAGTGGTACAATGAACTGATAATTTTTCCTGCATTTTTAGCAATGGATTCCACTTGAGGTCTGTGTTGAGTTTGAGGCCCAATAGTCACTCAAGGCACAGACCTCCCTGAGTGAACATCCATTCATTGTAACTGGTGGTAGTTCAGGGTCTGATCAGTGATGATGGGATGTAACTAGTTTGTTTTTTTAGGTATTGAATGCAACTGAGATGTTAGAGATAGATCAGTTGCCAATTTCTGGTCATCATGAGTTTTGAAGGTGCATATATTATTGTATGATCAGTATAGATATTCACAAATGATCAGAGTATTCTCTTAGGCAGATAATTTATGTAATGTAAAAGTAGGGTTGGCTAGATCTAACAGTAAATTCTTGGTTTCATGTTTCCTAGTCAACTTTGATTTTCAAAAATTTAAATTCAATATCAATTGTTATCTTCTCTCTTCTTAATTCCACTCCTTTTTTCCTTAATAATGTTTTTTCTCATATTTTCTCACACTGCCTTTGTGTCATGTTTGGGATGAAATCAGTAAAAAAAAACAAAAAACATATACATGTATATATAAACCACAGTTCACAACCTGAGCAAATTATCAGATATCATTTTTGGGGGTAAGATCTTGGTAAGGATAAGAACTTTTCAGTATGCATTATATATATATATATATATATATATATATATATATTGAAATTAAATCAATATAATCATTTCTCATATGTTAAAAGCACCTTATCATTTAAAAATGAAGAAAGAAAATGACTTAAAATTTGAGCCCATTTATTATTTTGAGTGATGACCTGAAACAGATACTTGTTGCTGTTGTTGGTTTAGAAAAATATTCTATTTTTGCCTTGAACTTTATCTTTACAATCATTTCTTAAAATGTGTGAGATTCTAAAACTTTTAAAAACTTTTTTCTAATCATGATTGATATTCCAGCATCATGCAAGATGATGGATTATATCAGCTAAAAGAGGCGTAAGCATAATATGGTGCAGAATTTAAAATTTAAAATTATCAGCCATTAAATCATAGGCCAAAAATCAATTCTGAAACACTTTACAGATAAATTTTAGTACTTTGACTCAAACTTTTGTCTATCAATAAATTTAGCCAGTTGACATGAAGCAAAGTTAATGCTGTATAGAGAATTGGGGATTTTAGAAGATACTTAATGTAAAAAGTGCATCTTGTTCTTGTTGCAAATCAGAAACTTCAGATTGATTGGTGGAAGAAATTGGATATTTGATAGAGTAAATGTCCTGAAATATATTTCTAATTGTGTAAGAATAGCCAAATTCACTAAAATTCCAAGATGCAGTTTTGCAGTTAAAGAAAAGGACAAAATATTAGATGTATGCAAAAGATTTTCATATTTTTCTTTTACTTGTGTTGGGAACATTTGCAGACAATAGTTCAGAAATACAAAAAAATTAAAATAATATTGCATATAGTTTTAGAGTATCAGTTTACATATTTATACACTTTTTGTTTTATGGGCCATGTTCTTTCAAGACATGGGCAATCATGGCTTTCCACAACTTATTGTCTTTTGTTGCTCAAAGTAACATTGAGATTCTTTAAGACATCCCATTTTCTCTTTGTTCTGACATTCAATCATACAAACTTCTTAGATAAGTTACTTGCTATTTTCACCTGTTTTTCTTGGCTTCAGTATGTTTTGTGAGTATTAAATTCTCCATATCTTCCTTCCTCACTACAAGTCCCAGAAATTTCAGCTGTCTTTTTCATTTATACACTTTGAAATTGTTCATCATATTGTAAGCAAATATATATATAATAGTATAGTTATTAATATTTCTTTTTTTAATTTCATTTTAATGTAAATATTACTTTACTGGGAGAAAGTTATGGTTTATTTTTCCATTTATGTTTTTCCCCATTCTGGGTATTATTATATCCATGATATGATGACACCATACTTCACAAATGGAATGGAATAGCTGAATGGAAAACGAATGACAAACATGCTTTGTTTTCAGAGAGACTTTTATAATGCTACGTTGCACACAAAATTATATATACATATATACACTTGTCTTACGCAGAGAAATTATAACTTATATGCAACAACAGTATGTAAAAGAAAAGGGTAACCTTACTTATATAATAAGTAATAGTAATTTTCCAAAGGGAAAACTGGAGTTACAGTGATTTCACTATGAAACTGGTGAGACATGTGGCTTTTCCTGTAAGAAATACTGCTGTGAGCTAAGGATGTCCTTCTTCTCCAGGCTCTACATCACAACTGCCCTTCATCACTCACCAGCTGTCATGTGACCCTTGTGACTATCTTAACAAAAGGGAAATAGTCACTTTTTATATCCCTAGAGTGGATAGACTTGAAGTTGGGTTCTTTATGGAAATTATCACCCAACATAACTCAGAAGATGACAGGAGAAGGTAGAATAATGTTAAGGGGTAATATAGTAGGTATTAAAATTCAGAGTTGTCCCTTCAGAGCTGATGATGGCATAAAGATAAATGGAGAGAATTATTGTAAGTTTTTGGATTAGAAAGATTTTTATGTGCTATAGGTCATAATCAAGAAGCTTTAAGCTTCAGATTCAGCAAATCTTATTGCTCTCTTTATAAAAAATAATGTAAATAAAAAATGGTTTTAAAGACACCAAATTAATGGAATGGGCTCTAACCTCTCATAGAAAATTTATGGTCCATCTGTAAAAGAGATGTGTATAAGAATGAAAAAACAATATTCAAGCAAAAAAGATCTCTTGGAAATAATAAAAACAAGTAATGTTAAAATGAAACAGTAGATAAGTTAACAAAATCAATGACTGATGAAGGTTAAGGAACTCATATTAACATGTAAAGTAATAAAACAATAATTTGTTCAGGTCTGTGGGATAATGTGTTAGTCAAATATATGCTTCTATGTGCTATATCTTTTGGATTTATTTAGAAATAAATATTTATATTGCAATTAATTTGTTTGCATCATAAAACTTGACACTTCCAAAACAAGTTAATAAGGTTAGATATTATAAACTAAAACTCACATGATATATTGATCACATAAATATATCCTGAAAATATTACGAACACTGATTGGTTAATACCATTTTATTGTGAAAACATTTATTTACGTAATAAAACCAGAATGTATGTGCTTGCAGAAAAATGCACCATTATCTTTAATTTTCTAAATGTTAACTAAAGATAATATTTCTTGTGAATTTTTTTTTACTTTAATGCTTAATCTGACAGTATGGTATAAACTAACAAAATTAATAATTTCACCTAACATCTTTTTATCATTGAATGATTACATTTTTTCCAAGTGAAAAGAATCATTAATAGATCAATGGCTTGTGATAGAAGATTCAATGAAACTGGGGAAAGTATAGGAAGCATTCCATACAGTGTTTGCACACATTGAGAGGTTGGTACAAACAAGTGTATTAATTGTGTGTATGGATGGATAAATCAGACCAAAATGACTCATTGGACAAAATTTTAAATTTTACCCTTGTAGACATTTTCTTAAAAGGAACCAATTGAAAAAATAGGAACTAATTGAAAAATAATCATAATAAAATCTACTATGCAAATTAAAAATTGTCTGTTTCCATTTAAAGATCAATTTGTTTTCACCAGTGATTTTAAATTTCAACAATTAGTAAAAAAAATTAGTATAGATATTTCAAATTAGCAATTATATTCAGAATAAAAATATTGTATAATTTTTTCATAACTTTCACTAATAAAACTTTTGTGCATTTTCCCAAAAGTTGAACTAAAACTGACAATTACATTGTGGGAGAAGGAGACAAATGCTTTTTGTTTACATAACTAAAATTTATTTATATATAATTGGTAGTTATTTGTGCAAATTAATTTTTTTTGAAGTCTATCTGTAGCCAATAACAAAAAACATTAATCAGTAGGCACTTTTGTTATAACTGCAATTTTATCCTTATAATCTACCAAATATTCCTCAGAATCTGCAACCACACTATATGAAAAATACCCGAAAAAATCATTGTGAAATCATTTGTCCTCAGTATTTATTCATTCTAGAATCCTTAAAGTATTTACAATTATGTGATATGCATAATTTTTCCACTTTTTAATTCAGTTTAAATCAAATTTTTTATGTAGCTTGTAATTGAGCATATAAAAATATCATTCAAAGTAACAGTATCTTATTCATTGATATTAGTTTTGAACCAATTTTTATTTTATATTTGAATCTATATAAAAAGAAAAGAAAATAGGCAATAAATTCCTGAGATCATTTTTTCTATCACAAAAATAATTACCTTGTTTCATTATTTAGAATTGGTCATAATAACTAACATGCCTTTAAAAGATTTGACTGTGAGATAAAATGGATCAACAAATTTAAGTTAAAGTTTAAATTTTACTGCAAATTAAAATATATTCTTGATTAAAATTAATGATTGATAATGAATTATCAAAAGAAAACCATTAATTAATTATATCACTATTAAAAATATCACTTTTTAAAACAAAATATGTAATGATAAAACATTTAAAATGAAGTGTTTTAATTATACTTTCCTATCTCATAAACTGTGGAGAGGAAAATTTTAATCATTAAGTAATATAAAAAGGTTTTAGTTCCAACAGACATTTAGTAAAATAATGTATATCCATTAACAATACCCTAATACAACTTGAATACAACTTTACTATACCTTTTCAAGTTCAATATGATAATAATCAACTTCAAAATGGACTTATTTTCAGGTAAAAAAATTAATCAACTCTAAAATGAATTAATCAACTTCAAGTTGGATTAATCAACTTCAAATTGAGAATTAATATAATACTAATAAATTTAATATTTATTCTTTAATTTTTACTTAAAAGGGATATAAAAAATATAAACATTCCTAAGAAATTTATTTAAAAGATTACATCATCTAAGTTAATTACAGAGGGAAGTAATCTCTGTATTCCAGATACAAAGTTAGTGCAAGTGTCAGGGGAAATATTATTAATTGCCTCGGAGATCATCGCTTCTAACTTGCTGAGGCAGAATTCTTTAGTAGTTAAAGATCCCTGGCCATCACCTCTTAAAATCCCAACAATTGAGTCTGCCATACTTCTTTTTACGTCAGCTTTAATGACTGACCAAACCTTTTCAATGGGATTTAACACAGGACAAGTCTGAAAATTTGGTGTTGCCTAAATTCATCATCCTCCACAACTTCTTCAATTGAAGTATGGCAAGGAGCATTATCAATAACTAAGACAACTTCTCTTTCATAAATTTCATTTGTCTTTCTAAGGCACTCCCTGGTCCATTCTTTTGCATCCTCTTTTTTGAAAGAACCTCTTTTAATTTTATAATGAATTAATCCATTATTACTAATACATCCAATAACATGGATGTTATTTCCCCTGGATCTGGCCGTGACTGTAGTGCACCTCGTGCCTTTTTTAGAGCGACCTTCTCTTCTTGAATTATGGAGATTAAAAATGGTTTCATCCATATAAAGAATTGGCACACTTTGAGACTGAAATTCTAATAAAACTACTGCGTAATCCTTACGTTTTGCCTTATTGACATTATTATTGGTAGCTTCTGGTTCATAATGAACTGCTTTTAAAGTAAAGGCCATGGAGTCCAAGTGCTTTCTTATGCATTCTTTCGTCACACGAACATCATACTTTTTGACTAACTTATTTACAATGTCTTGAAGAGTGACCCTAGGAGAGTTTTCAATTAATTCAGCCATAAAATTCTTATGCTCTTGTGTAATTTTATATTTTCTTGCTCCTCCCCTAGAGTCACTCTTATCAGCACCCTGGTCTAACCAATGGTACACTTTTGGCAGAGGCACACCAATTATTCTTGCCAGGTCTTTCCAATTTCCCTCTGTGGTATGTGCAGCTAAAATCTGGGCCTTTTTTTCACCAGCCACAGTTTTCTTGAGGTAAGTCCTCTTTGGAGCTGTTGCTAATTCTTCTTCAGCTTCTTTTGTAGAGGTTTCTCCAGTATCATCATCATCAATCATCATTTTTGCCTATACGGGACTTTCTCCTCCTACTTTTACTGTAGGCTCACCCAATACTTTCTTGGCCTCTAAGTTGTTTGTATTTTAGTTTTTTCTTCATCTATATAATGAAGATGAACAGTCAATTTCCTTACTCATAGGGGAAATTAATTGAAAAAATAATTTTCAATTTACCAAAATAATATCTCAATTTGAAATTGTTTATTCCAATTTGAAGTTGTTTATTCTTATTTTGAAGTTGATTGTTTTTAGGTTTTTGACATTTTCTCAATTTGAAGTTGATCAATCCATTTTGAAGTTGATTGTTCCATTTTGAAGTTGATTGATCCAATTTGAAGTTGATTAATCCATTTTGGAGTTGATTAATTTTTTACTTGAAAATAAGTCCATTTTGAAGTTGATTATTATCATTTTGAAGTTGAAAAGGTATAGAATTCAAAAATCCTAGAGACAGGAGAATAATGCTATAGCATGTTCAAAGTAAAAATTACTGGCATCTATAAACATATACATACTTTAAAAATAAACTGAACTGTCCTAAAAACTACACAGCTAATCTGTGCTTCTTTCTTTTATCTAAATAATAGTGACTACATGATGTGGAGTTTACAAGTTGTTGGAGTCATTATTCATTTTGTGTTGTTTGTTTGTAGTTTTAAGTAATTTAATGAGGTGTGCCACATGTCCTGTACATATTTAATGGGGTTAAATCTAAAATATGACCTACAATTAGTTGTTAACTAGGACAAGAAATGGATTGTAAATTTTAATGCTTCCAAAACAAAACTGCTATCTTTTAGTCATCAGAGAGAACTATTTTTGACTTCCATCAGCATGGCTGATGCTAATTCCCAGAAAAGCAACTGACATGAAATGGAATGATTATAATTAATCCATTGCTACATCTTCTGCTAGGAAAGTTGGTTTACTGTGTTGTGGCAGACAACTGTTTTTACCAGAATCCTTCTTGCATGTTTATAAATCTACCATTTACGCATACATTGAATATTGTTGCCATATTTGGTCTGATGCTCCTACTATATTTCACAAAATCCTTGACAAAATCCAAAGAAGGGTCTGTAATGATTGACCTGGCATCTTGACTTCAGTCATTTTCCAACTTCCAGTGTCTTTTCTATAAATATTTTCATGGCAGTTGTTCTAATGCGCTTTCATCCCTGGTACCCTGACTGTATGAATTCAAGATTGGCAACTAGTTCTCACTGTTTTACTGTTGAACTAGCTAGATGTAACCATAAGTACTATTCTAATAGTTTCTTCTCTCATATTTCTTGCCTGTGGAGCTCTCTTCTTGTTTCTTGCCACCTACAATCTTCAAAAACTTAAATGCAACCTCAATCACCATCTTCTGTTTTCCTGAATCTGTTCTTTTATTGTCCTTTCTCTTCACTAGTACCTTCTCATTTTCTTTCACTCTCAGTAACTCCTTGCATCTTAGTGGCATTATTGCCTTACTTAGAGTGAAATGATTAAAAAAAAAATAGTCAACTGAATGTTCCTGGAACTAGTTTTGTGTCACCCACATATAACTGGGGATTGTGTTTTCTTGCTCAAACAAACCATCACCACTGGGTTATGTGGGAAGCATAAAAAGTGCAAAGTTTCTGTCTGGATTTCTGGGATGAGGAGTTATCATTATTTACACAATTTATATGTGAAATATTGTCCTCATCTATGTTGAAACATTATAACAACAACAAAGATAAGGACAATAGTTTACATATCAGTCAGTTATGTGCCATGCATGATACAAGCTTAGGCAATCATGTATCTTTTGATACATTACTAATGCGGCAGATTTTTTCCCCACAGTAGGTTGCCATTTCTTTCTGCTGTAGACCAGTTGCCATCCAAGGCTATAGAATCTGGTCTGTTATGCTATTTACCTATAGGTGGGGGGAGAAGAAGAGGATTGATACCTTTCGCAAAAGTATTAGCACATGTGAATATAAATAGCATAAATAGAGATTTATCTTATCTCACACTGGTCAAGATAATCTTCAGTTTCACTTGTGTTGCAAACTCCAAAAGAAAATGTTAATAAGTCATTACCAGCTTGTACAACACCTTATTGACAGGCTTGTCTTCTGGAGTTTATATAAACTCCAGTCTTCATGATTCATCAAACCAAACATTGTACTTGTCTTCTATGTTCCAGTGGTAATGTTGTCTGGCTGAGGAGTGGTCATAGGGTTAATGATATTCTTCTTGTCATAAGGTTAATAGTAGTATTCTTGTTCAATGACTATAAAATACTATGGAATGCTGTGGATAGCCATACAATGCATTAACTGTTAGGTTGATTTTCATTGACTGATTTGTTTTCTACAGCTTATCAACGTTTCTGACTGATAGGTTGAGTGGCACCAACATTGATTTGATTTGGTGTAATGTTCCACTTCATTAGGAGGTTACTACTTTTGTCAGTTGTTGTTGCTGGTCCCATTCTTGCATCAGTTGTGAGTGCTTGTAGTTTCCATGTGCTATTTATGTCTGCTTGAAATTTACATATTCCTTGTATATTTTTGCTTCTACTGTTTGAGAAAAATTTTAAGTAGTGATAGTGTGTGTCCTCTTTCTAGCCCCGAATCATGTTAAATCCTATCCACATCACATGTTTACCACAACTACACTACTTCTTTACTTATTATATCATACATATTTGACTGACTTCATTTCTACAAGTGGAGGATGGTGAAACCATCTAAAGTTCGGTTCTCTATTTTTGTCATATCAGTTTAAATACTGATTTTTGTTGTGTAATCATTTAAGAATAATTTTTATTAATTTATCCAACATTTTAGTGTATTTTAGTGAATTATCAGGTTAACAAATACTGTTTTATGTATATCAACAAATTTAAAATATATTTTTATTAACTTTTATTAATGTGTATATGCTTTTTAGACCTAGCTATCTATGAAAGTGAGGTGAAAATTTCTCAGACCAACCCACTTCCAAAATCCTAAAAAACTAAATGTCAGAAATTTTTAAAGCACCTTCTTGCAGTAGTGTTTACACACAAACACACACATATATATAAAAGTAGGTGAAATTTGATTTAAAATTTTCACTCTATAATGTTCAATTTATGGGATTAATCACCACTGAATTAAGTGCATTGACAAGGAAGGAAATTATATTGAAAAATGGATATTTGTTTTATCAAGTAAATGCTTTTTTATCATTCATTAGGCTACAGACATGCTGATGTACCTATATACAGAGATACCTCGGCTTAAGTTGTTTTGAGGTTTTTCTTAAATATATGGAAAAATAAAACTCACCTTAGGTTGTTTTACTAGAGTCTACATTGGCTGTTAAAAATATTAGAAATGTCAAAAAATTAAAATAACAATAGACACATATAAATCATATTTAAATAAATTTAAAAATAATATTATGTCTACTATATATATATATATATATATATATATATATATATATATATATATATATATATATCATAAAATCAGCAAAAACAAAAAATTAGCATAATAAAGTATGTTCAGCAGATGTTATTTCAAATTCCTGCTGACAGGCAGCACTCATGTGTTGTTTTCTGCTCCAACACCAATTTTGAATTCAGACTAATTTACATCTGTGCTCTACCATTGCCATTCTTTCAATTACATTTTAATTGTGATTTAAAATACATTTTTGCTCATGGCTCTGAAGAAAAGTCCCAGTGCAAGTGCTTATGCTAAGTGTAAGGCTATATTGCTGGAAGATAAGGTAGAAATTAATTATTTTATTCAGAATACTGTATGTACATATAAATACTGAAATAGGCAATGGGGAGTGCTTATTTGCAGTTTATAGTGAGGTTATTTCAACTTGTCGTTTTTCAACCTAAGTTGTGACTTCTGTAACAAATTAATGACATAGGGTGAGATATACCTGTATATATATCAGCATTCTCTTACCACACCCACATACACATACACATATGTATAAGAAAGGATTAAAAAAGAAATCTGATGTTCGGGCGACCGGCTGATCGGCAGGGAGGAACCCGAACGAGGCTACACCGAAGGCTGGAGTCTCTTTCAGGGAGGTAAACCAACCCTGAACCCGTTTATATGGGTTCAAAGGGCATATTTTTGGCCGAGCCCACGGGCTCAGAGATCCCATGTTAAACCGGCCTTGTGCCACATGATGCCCTCGTGGGGGGGGGGTGACTAAATACCATTCAATCATTTGGTTAGATTTTGGTAAATTGGTTTGAACAAAACTTTTCAGCAACTCCCTTGTACATAATTTTGATAGTTCCTCTAATATTTCTATATCTCTGTTTTATATATTTACTAAATTTCTGGTACCTATTATATTTTAAGGTACTAACAACTCAAAATGTATTTAAAGTTATTCTCCTATGATACATATAAAAATGTAGTTGTCAAGCTATTTTTAATATCTTTGATCTTCAGTGGCTATTCCATAAATGTGATAAATTAAACTTTGTTCAACAAATATTTTAAACTAAAACAGTTTAAAATATTTGTCAACATAAAAAAATATTTTTCGTTAACATATCCCTAAGGCACTAGAAGATTATTTGTAATTATCAATAATAACTGAAAAACAGAAAAATCACTCTAATTGACCTAGTGTCAGTCATGTGAAATTGATTAAGTTGAATGGCTTAGTTAAAAGCAAATGAATACTCCTTTAAATTTGGAATACTTAGTCAGTGTAAAAAAAAAAGGTGACAGGAAGAAAGAGCAATCTGGAATAGAAGTGGTAGTGGCAGGAGCCTAAGAAAAGAGGCACAGTTATTATGTGAACAATATAATAATGTGATTCTTCATATCCTTTCATCAGGAGTTCTTGCAGGGATGGTAGCTCTTTAAAAATTAAGTTTGGAAGTTGTTGGGATATTGAAGTTGATATTTTTAAGGAAATACATCTGATTCAATAACTTTAATCTTTTCTTCTGGGCTGATGACTTTTTTTTCAGCAGATATCCTTATATGGGTTACCCTACAGAAGAAGACAGGCTTTTTTGAGCATTTTAATTTAGATTTTAAGAAAAATTTCATTGACTCTTATAATTCTAGATAGAATATCTTTCATTCTTATTTTATCCTTGGCTTTTTACTCTGAAATTAAATTATAATAACGAAAAAAAAACATTCAAGAAATATTAAAACAGTTTCACTCTGATCTACCCATTAACAAACGAGCTACAGTTTGATCCTTACTGAATATGGCCTTGTGCCAATGTTGTTCAATCCAATAAATATCTAATACATGCAGTTATATGATAAAGTGAGCTGCCAGTGTGTCATAATGTTACATCATTATTTATAATGAGTTGGTTCGTCATTGGATGCTTTATGCTAATTCTGATTTTTTATAGCCTTCGGTCTAATTAACAGAATTTTCAACTAAAAGAAAAATTGACAAAATTTATAATAATAAATTATTTAAAACATCTTAGAAAGAAAGAGAGTGAGAAAGATAGATCTCTGTTTCTTATCAATAAGGAATGTGAAAATCTTCTTTTTTTTTTTTTTTAAATCTTTTTAAATAATATTAGAGTACAGTATTAATTATATTTTTCTGAAAAATATACAAATATTTTTGCATTCAATAAATATATATGTTTATTCAAATCTAGAACAAAGCTTGAGTTAAAGTGATCATCATCATCATCATGAATGTTAATTGATATGATTACAAAACAAAGTTTTCATGTAAAGTTTTCAAATTTTATTAGCTTAAAAATAAAAACAACATAAGCATTCATTTTTATGTTATATAAGGTCTTTAAAACTGTTGAGTTTCATGAGATAAGTATGCAGTCATATAAAATGTTCAGATATATTATCACTTACATATATTTATAAAATTGTCAGTATTAGTTTTTAATTGAAAAATAAAATATACCATTCAAATGAAGTTTGACAAACTATAACCAGAAGTTGTTATTGATAGAAATGAAAGCATACAAAATTATGAATTCCTGTACTGCATAGTGAGTATTTGTTATTTCCCATTTAAATCAATTATAATTCAAATCTGTATAGATCATTTTTGCTTCATTAAGATTTTCCTGCCAAATTCTATGCCTTTAAAATACCTATGAGTCCTGAGATTAGTTGATTGACATATTGCTTTTCTGAGTAGAACTTGTCTCTTGTAGGATATAAACTCCTATATTTTATGGACAATAAATGAAGCACAAACAATTAAGAGATGCCCTCAAATATATCTTATTAAATTCAGTAGATACAAAAAACTTTTTTACAGTTCTGTACAAACACAGCTCCAAATTAAATAAGTGGTTTCTGGAACTTTATTGGATATGACAAGCCATGTGAAGTGCTTTCTGTGTTCATGCAGTTGAACTTCAGATGACCTGGAAAAAGGTTGGGGCTCTGGTTACTGAGTACATTCCCACGCAAAATTCAGATAGCAATTCGAAGCCAACTCATAGCAATAAAATGGCTTGTCAGCAACATCCTGCAACTAGATCTGCAAAGACACAGTGAAAATCAGTCATTGAAAGAGCAGTCAACGAACAAGGCCTAGCCTTGTTTACACATTACCATGACAATGCATCAGTCAGCAATGATTTTCCTGCATATAAAGTAAGTCCTGTCTTTTCTCTCTTTGTTCAGCATGTTAAAATTACTGCTATTGCATGCAGTCAGTCAGCAGTCGCACATGTTTCATTAGTGTGTGCTTCACATACACACATATTAACTTTGCAGACACACTTGCAACAAATTTATCTCAAACTTTGCAGACTCACTTGCAACAAAATCATTTTTAACTTCACAGACTCACTTGTGACAAATCATTTCAAACAATTGAACTATTTGTCTTCTTGTCGCCACAACAAAGAATATTTAAATACATGTATCTGACTGTAGAAATGTTAATGTCATATTTAGATTGGGTTTCTTTCTCTTCTGCAAAGATCCTTTCATCGCATTGCTTATAATTTTGTGTTGTATTTGTGGACAGGACACTCGGATTTTATTTTTCCTCCTAAAATCTGAGTAGACTGAACCCCACACTCTCTAAAAGATTTCAATGTCTGAATATGTTTTAAGAAGACAGAAGATAACAACTGATATTGCATTTAAATTTTTGAAAATCAAAGTTGATTGGAAAGCAAGAAGCTGGAAGAGAGTTCCACAAGCAAGAAATGCAAGAGAAGAAACTGTTAGCATATGGTTACATCTAGTCATTTCAACTGTAAAAAGATGAGAACTTGTCACTAATCTAGTACTGCATTTAAATTCATAATGCCTCACTACCATAGTTCATCAGAAAAATTACCATGAAAATGTTTATGCTATGGCAGTGGGAAGGTGACTGAAACTAAGATGCCAGGCCAGAACCAATAACATTGCAGATTCTTCTTTAGATTTCATCAAGAATCTCTAAATATATAGCAAAAGCATCAGACCAGATGTAGCAGTCATATCCACTTAATGTCTGCTGAAAATCTTAGCTTAAGAACATGCAATGAGTCACTCTCCTGGAGGTTAACATCAGCTATGTTGATGGAAAGCAAAAAGGTTCCCCTCAGATGATTAAAAGAAAACAGTTTCATTTCAGAGGTGTTAAAATAAATAAGCCATTACTTGCACTAGTTAACAACAGATTGTAGGTCATTTTGAGATCAAATGCCAATTTGAACTTATTGAACCAATCAGACTTACTATTAAGATAGGAATAACAGGTTTAATATATGTTGTGGAGTGGTTTCACAGTGGAGGCTTGTATTTGTACTAAGTTGGTCCTAAAATAGGTTCGACGTACAAAACGTTAGGAACTTGATATAATAGGTAATGACACAAAGTAAATCTTGTTGTGGTCGCTGATACTTTAGTATTTGACTAACGGTCGTCCGTCATTGACTGACTGACCGAACCACTGAGCGACTGCTATTATAGGTGGGAGAGTCTATTAACAATAGAATAGGTGTGTTCCACTATAACATCCCCCACTAAAACTTTACTCCGTAGGAGTAAACAGTTTTATTTATTTTTTTTACAGGAAATATATAAAAAAAAAACAAACAACTTCATTTTTTTAGCAACATCGTAGCGTATCTCCTATGTTTTGGATCCACTTTTAAATGATCAGTTGCCTTTCTTTTTCTCCTGGATCGGCGTACCTCAGATAAAATCGTTGCAGGCGTTGTTAGATCAAACATATTGAAAATCACCTCCATCGGCGTTTCTTCTGTGGGATCACTGTCAACCACATCCGAAAGAGGTCGTCTGATCTGGTTACTGCACGTGAATTTTTCGCCTTTCACCAAGTACATCATATTGCCAATCCACTTTTCTATTTTTTGGTACCTCCATAGTGTTACAAGAAACAACCATCCGCTTTGAGCTTCTTAAGGATGGAGTCACAGTTTCTGTAGGTTCTTCTTGTGGTTCTATTTGTTCAGCCTCTAGCTTTACTTCTGTTGATCTTGTGCTTCTTAACATTTTCTGTGGTGACTTCAGTTGACTTAAATCATTCAATAATACTGCCTGTCCTTGGCTGCGGGTAACTCGCTCCCCAGTTTTTCTCGGTGTCGGCTTCATCTTTACTTTCTGGAGCTTGTTTTTCACATATATCGTCGGTGTTACCCACTCAACTTTCTTAAATACATCGTTTTTCTCTAATTTGTCCAATTCTTTATCTATCTGTTCAATTGAAGCAAACAGCACATTCCTTTTCTTTTTGAATACTGCCTGAGCATTTTCTTTTAGCTGGAATTTTGCCTCCATCTTGGTACACGTTCCCAAACCTGGAGAAAAAACAGTAGGAAATGTTTCCTTAAGTTTCTTTACTAATTTTTGGGCTTCTGAGTTTAAACTTTCAACCTTGTAACAGAAAGAATTTATCGGTAGATCCCATAATTGAAATTCTGTTATCCAATTCATACCAAGTAAGTTTGTGGTATTTTCTATGACAAATAGTTTAGCTTTTCACGTTTTTTTATTTAATGTGACGTTTGTAACAAATTCTCCAATAAATTTTATTTTTTCTCCTGTCACTGACATCGTGATTTTATTTGTTTCCCCAACTTCTTCCACGTATGCAAATTTATAATAGATAGGTCAGAACCAGTGTTGAGTTGCATTTTTATTTTTTATTACTTATTTCGACGGTAACAAATTTTCTGGTTATTCCATCGTTCACCTCGTCGGACTTTAATTTTCTTATTTTATTGTCTTTATTTTTTGACCTGCAGTGCGAGCTTTTATGACCCACTCTTTTACAGTTGAAACATTTTTTATTCCTAAAATTGCAATAACTGTACCAGTGAAGTTCACCGCAAGCAAAACATGGCTTTGGGAGTTTTTGTTTATTTTTCTCTGGTATTTCACTTTTTGTCTGATAATCCGCAATTTTAAAATTCTTTTTGGTAGACTGACTTTCTTTTTTGTAGTGTATTTTCCTTACATGCGAAACGCCAGACTGTTCTATCTTTTTTGATTCTTTCTTTACGCTAACATATCTTGTGCAGTCTTCTGCCAACTTCTGTATCGAAATCCTTGGTTCGTTTTCTAATTTTGACAGACTAATTTTCACAACTCTGCATCTCTTTCCGATACCAGCCCTTGAACAAACACTAAGCACTTAAAATTGTCAGCGCTTAACTTTGCTAGCTTGAATTCTTCACAATGCTTATTCACATTGGCTGCGTACATTATATAGTCTTGTTCGTCGTCTTTCATCAGATTCAAACATTTCCACCTCTTGTGAAACAAAGATGTCTTTTTACTAAATAATTCACTTAATATATTTACCGCCTCGGTAAATGTCAACTCACTAGTTTTTTTTGGTAAAATGTAGTTTACCAATTTGTTATGCTCAGCAGTTCCCAACTTGCTTAAAAGAAGCCTAACCTTCTTTCCTTCAGACCACGAGTGGCAGTCTTCATTATACATGTCCTTATATTTTTTATAATACTCCTCAAAAGTTATCTCTTCATCTGGACTGTATGTGAATATTTCAATTGAATTCCATATTGTATTCTCTGGGAAAGAATCATTTTGTAGATTTTTCTCTTTCCTCTTCTCAGTTATTTCCAGAATTTTGTTTTGAAACTTCTCATGCATCTGTTCCATTTCTCATTGAAACTGCATTTGTCTATTAAAAGTTTCCTCCTGTAGTTGCATCTGGAAGGTCTTCTGTTGCTCTAATATTGTCATCTGTTGTTCTGTCTGGAACTTGAAAAATTCCTGGAATATATTTTTGCATTCCTCCATCTTCGCAAAAATTTACACAATGCTTAAATATTGTAGAGGGAGGTCCTATGAATTTGCAATTCGTGACCTATTTGAGCAAACTGTCTTATCGAGAAAAAAAAAAAAATCTTTTCTCAGTTGAGAATACGACTGATTTTTCGTCACTAAGTTTCGAAAAACTTTGCCAAGTTTTTTTTTTTTTTTTTAAGTGTGAATCTGAGATTTTGTCGCCGAAATTGTGACGAGCAAATTTTTTCTTTTTCCTCGGGAATGAGTACGAATTTTTTCACTAAATGTTTTGGTGAGCGATTTTTTTTTTCTTCCACCATATGAATCTGAATCCCTTTGCCAAATTATACTGTGGCGAATGAAATTTTTTTTTTTCCTCTTCCACTGTATGAATTCGAATCCCTCATAGCCAAATTTGTTATGGTGGGTGAATTTTTTTTTTTTCCTCCGTGTGAGTATGAATTCCTATTTCACCAAATTTGTTATGTGGCAAACGAATTTTTTCTTTTTTCTCTCTTCCACCATATGAGTTCAAATCCTCGTGGCCAAGTGTGTTATGGAGTGTGAATTGTTTTTTTTCTCTTCCACCGTATGAATCCGAATACCTCGTCGCCAAGTGTGTTATGGCAAACAAATTTTTTTTTCTTCCACTGAATGAATTCAAATCCCTCATCGCCAAATAATTGTTGTGGAGTGGTTTCACAGTGGAGGCTTGTATTTGTACTAAGTTGGTCCTAAAATAGGTTCGACGTACAAAACGTTAGGAACTTGATATAATAGGTATGACGCAGAGTAAATCTAGTTGTGGTCGCTGATACTTTAGTATCCGACTAACGGTCGTCCGGCATCGACTGACTGACCAAACCACTGAGCGACTGCTACTACTCCTACTTATTATAGATGGGAGAGTCAATAGAATAGGTGTGTTCCACTATAACAATATATAACAGAGCTTGTATCTGTAATGAAAGCTTAACTCAAATCAGACACAGTAGTTCTGATACACTATATTATATATGCCTCATAGTCATTTCCATTGTGTATAGCTAATTCAGTTCACACAGAATGTCAAGACTGACATACACTTTTAACCATGTATGAAAATAAGCTTAGTATATTATTAAACATTATTAGTGTATGTATGTATGTATATATACACAATAAATTGTACGATATAATATATAATAATATATCTATTATTATTATTATATAATATATATATATATATATATATATATATATATATATAAATTATTATGTAATATATAATCATTTATAATATATAATAATATAATGAATAATATAATATACTATGGTCCAAACATCAGAGCAATGACAAAGTTTTAGAGAAAATGGAAACAAAAAGGAAACTTATACTTAACATCAGGAAGAGACAGCTGAAATTTCTACAGTACATAAGGAAAGAGGGATGGGGAAATCTTATACTCATAGGACAATTTGAAGGCAAGAGGGACAGAGGAAAAACAATGCATAAATTAGTGAACTTGGGTAAAAGGTTTAGGAAAAATAACAATAAGAAAAAATTTATTAAGAGGTACAAAGAACAGGAAATATTTGAGAGCCATGATTGCCTAATGTCCTGAAGGGACACAGCACATAGAAGAAACACCATATAATAAATTTTTGTACCAAAATAAGATTAGTGTATATATATGATAACTATAAACTAGATGAAAAAATAATACATTAATACAATATGTCATCTATAAACAAAAACAAATTAAACTTATCAATTACTACAAAAAACTAAAAACTTCCAACATCATACAGCAAAAATATGAAAACCTCAATAAACCAATATTGTGTATGAATTTTCTTGTCCACTTGGATAATTTCTCTCAAATAATAATAATTCAAATAGCATATACCTTGGTTACAGAACCACTACATTATCATACTGAATAATTTGCCATCTATTTGATAAGAGGTCAATTAAATCCCGTATCACCAACCAACAGTACAACAAAACAATAAATGACAAATTACACAAAAATACTATATCACAATCACATAAAGTGTATAAAAATGATTACAGATACTAGATGCATTATTCATAAAAGAGAAACTAACCAACATTATTATCTGATAAAGATGATAATGGCATTTGAAAAAGATGAAACTGACATAGTACAAAAAAATACATACATATAGTCAAAACATTATCAACAAAATCTCTTAGCTTATAAAAGACAAAAGTATAAGGTAGCCAAAAAAATACTTGCTATTATTTATGTTATATATGAAGAAGTGATAATTGATACACAAATGAGCATGTCAAGTGGTGAGGGTGGGACATTGATCTTGACCAATGCAGGTGTGTTGTACACATGCATCAGTCATAGCTCAAGAAGTGGTGAGGAAATATGATGATGTTGAAGCCACTCATTCTGGATTGTCTACTTTAAGGTGGGCTTATTTGCAGGCACATAAAATCACCAATTACATCATGCATTTGGGGATAATGCTGTGAGTGAACACTTTGCCAGGCAGTGGTTCCAGAATTTTAGGTCAGTGATGAACTCCACAATGGCTGGCCACAGGTCCTGGATGATGTCCCTGAAGGTGGCTATAGATGGGGGCAACAGCCAAACCTGTGGTGAGCATGCCAAACACTTCCAGGTTTCTGATAAAACAGTCAGATGCCACCTGCACTGCATAGGGAAGGTATACAAGCTGAGCAAGCGGGTACCCCACACACAGTTGGAAGCCAACATGTAACAAGTGATAACCAGCCTGTTTCTTGTTGCTTTCATGGCCATGCAACGTATCCATATTTGATCGAGTGCTTGCCAATGATGAAAAGTGGGTTCTCCCAACTGTACCAGACATTGGTTATCACCATAGGACCCTGTGCTTCACACCACAAGGCCACCTCTTGATCATGCACTGTATCTGGTGGACTAGTTGACAAGTGGTGCACTATGAGCTGCTAAGTATAGGCCAAATCATTACTGTGGACCTGTACTTGTAGCAGTTGGAATGTATGCAACAGGCACTGAAGCAGAAGGATGTACTGTTCCACAATACCAGGCCTCATGTGGTGTGGGGAAGGGACAAGTGAAGCCATATGGCAAATTGGCTGGGAGACATGGTATCATCCACCTTACTCCTTGGACCTTGTACCAACAGATTACCACCTCTTCCATTCCCTAGACAACCATATTTGTGGGAAATCCTTTGCAAATAAGGAAGACTTGTGGCAAGCACTCACAGATTTCTTTGTGTCCAAGACAACTGATTTATACCACCAGGGCACTGCACAACCGGAGTCATATTGGCAAAAGGTTCTGGATGGCAATGAGGATTATTTGAGGACTAACAGTATGCCAAATTTGCTGTATACCTTTTTTTTTCTAATAAATCAAAAATAGTAAAGATGTTTTTGGTTACTTTGTACTCAGATATCAGACAATTTATATTTTCAAATTTTCACTGGAAACTGGGAAATAATCCAAAATATAGAAAAATAAATAAAAAACCCTTAACAAAGGACTTTCATTGGTCATTAACCAGACTTGTTTAAAGAAAACATTGCTGCCCACATTTTATGAAATAAAATAACTCCTAAATGGAATACTATGAAACACATGTAGTAGTGTTCAATACCTAATGGCAGAGCTTGAATATTAACCAAAAATGCTGTTAATTCAATGGTCATCAGCCTGATGATTACATACATGATGTGTATGAAATTATAACCACAGCTGACTATTGACTTCACAGCATTTTTTGGTTAATATTATATATTAACAACAATGATGGGAATATGATTTACTCTGAAAAGTAATAATTATTATTGCTGTGAGTAATCAACATTTATCTATGTAAACTTTGTGCACATTCTGTAATTATAGTTTTTAATTACAACATAATATTTCTACAAGCTGGTTAATGATAGGAAACATATGTAAACATGTCAAACCTGATAAAATTCATAAAAATGGTGCCACATCCTAAGAGTGGCATGTAGTTTAATATAATTTATTCATATTATGTGAAATATCCTGTGCATTAATTGTACAAATATTTCAGTGTTATCTATTCAAGTTTTCTAAAATTTAGTGAAAATTAAAAGTCACTATAAATATGGGAATAAGATTTATTCCTAAAAGTAACAAAAAATAATAAATATTTGATTAAAAAAAAAAACCTATTACATATATGTACGTATGTATGCATAAGATGTTCTCCCAAAGTAATAACTCTTATTTTATTATCACTGGCTCATGCAGTCAGAGACAGACAAGATATTGGTGATATGGCAGTAGAGACTAAACCTTTCTATCAATAAATAATTCTTTTGCCTTTGATAGTAGTTTGACAAAATGGCAATTGATATGAAAGTGTGTATAAGGCAGTTATGTCACTGAACTCCTCCATGTAGAAAAAAAATTACACCCATTGACATTCATTGATACTTACTGAATGTTTATGGGGACCAAACAGTAGATGTGAGTACAGTTATATGCATTTCAGTAATAGTAATTCTGATTGGTATGACAAGCCATGTTCTGTAGAGATCTGCACTTCTGTTGAATCTTAAAAAAAGTATATTCAATGATGGAAACTATATGTAAAGATAGTTTTTTGTTCTGAAAACTTGCTCTATCTAATGGTGTTATTGTGTTCACTATATATATTAATTTACATGGAAATAAATACGAGACATTACTTTCAGTATATATATATATATATATATATATATATATATGCTGAGAGTAATGTCTCCTATATATTTCCATGTAATATATATATATTATATAATAAATTCTTTTTTAAGCATATTTCAAAAAATGGATATATTATTTTTTATAAAGATTAGGAAGATTTACTACTTCTCTTTATTAATACTAATGGAAAATACCCCAGGTCTTTGCATCATGTTTGATTTGTAGATGGCTGAAAGTTTAGAAGTTCCTATTTAACAGTTTTCTTTTCTGGAGAACGATTGTTGTTACCGTCATCTTTTCATTAGCCTAACATGAAATGTAAATAAGCAATTTGTATTTGTATACTGAATTAAGTCAACCATAAAAATATGGTTATATTTGTAGTTTCTGATAACAGAATGAATTTATTAATACATGTTCAGATCATTTCAATCATATTCAATTCAAAGCATATTCATGTCTCATTTCTTGGCTACTTGATATCTCTAAATCAATAATGAGAGTAGAATTTTCAATTTTATTCCACAATAAAATGTTTGGATGGTCACTCAAGATGATTTTTTGATATCAACAAAAAGCTGTTATATCTATTTTCCTAATATTAAAAATTCTTATAACTATTCTAGCATTTTAATTTTTTGCAACTTAAAACATTCAGATTGACATTCTCTTGGGAAATTATTAATATAATTTTATTAATATCTTTTGTAGTTTCTAGACATGGTTCACAATCTTTTGCACAAATAAAATTATTATATATTATCACATAAGTAAACTATTAAATTATGAGCAGCAGTTACTCCTCTATTTTGCATTAAGCCTTTTAATGTTTTATGCAAGTTTGGTCAAATTATCATTGCATTTGACATATTTTATTTATTGGGTCTTTAGGAACGACTAGTAATCTTGATTTTTTTGCAATTTTCAATGATTCATATTGACTACATGTTGTTAACTATGTAGCAGTTAACAAAGTAGTGTTATTTTCTGTTTTCATTTTTACAATTGGTAACAAGTAGGAAAAACAATTTTTCTGTTCTATTTTGTAGTAAATATAACGAGGTACCTCCTAAGAATACAACACTTTGAAGATTTTAAAAGGATCAAAAAATATAATTTAATAATCAAAAACTCCTTTAGTCTTTTGTCTTAATCATAACAAAGATTTAAATGATAAATCTTTGTTTTTGGGTTTTTGATTTTGGGGTATTTTTTTTATCATGGTATGCTCATTTTTTATAATCTTTGGAGGGTACTTAAATATAAATAAGGTAGTTAAATATAAATAAATAAGGTAGTTAAATATAAATAAGGCAAAAAGAACATACAAAAGTATATAATTTTTATACTTGCAATATTTTAGATAGATTTATTTTGATTCAGAATTTTTTATGAAATAAGATAACTTATGTGAACATATTTGGTTTGATTATAATTGCTAAGAAATAATGATTTTATCCTGCCTCAAAAAGTTACTTTTTATCCTGACAGCTTCTTAGTGAACTGATTGGTTTGTGAACAATATAGCTGAAGAAAAAGTTAATTACCATTAAGATAAGTAATCATCTTGATTTTTCCTAATATATCTATTTTTTATTTGTGTATTCTCTGGAAATTCAATTGAGTTTTTCTAGTTTAAGAAGAGAATAAAAAGT
The DNA here is from genome assembly GCA_963932145.1 of Acanthosepion lycidas. NCBI lineage: Eukaryota > Metazoa > Mollusca > Cephalopoda > Sepiida > Sepiidae > Acanthosepion > Acanthosepion lycidas. The sequence goes on along the minus strand of OZ010607.1, from coordinate 55,909,554 downwards.
AGTTCATGTATAGGGTGGCCAATAATTTGTTGAATTTATTAAATAAAAAAACAAAAACAATTTCAAAAGTGTATACAGTAATAGTGATGTCAAAGGAATAACCATACTTTTGACATACTGTTTTTTTTCAGGCTGAAAGGTTAAACATTGTCAAACAATTGAAAAAAGAAAATGACAATGACTTCATTAAACAACATATTTACTTTATCTTTTTACTGGCAAATTCATAATTGTATCCGCCAAGAACTTTTTATCTTTCCAAGCAAAAAAAAAATCTGTTTTTTTGCTGTCTTCCATGGGAATTAAATATTTATTATGAAATATTCATCAAGACAATTCTGTAACTTCTAGTAATTTGAAGGGACAATAACTGCTTAATGTGGTAGATAAATTAAATCTTTTCTGTCAAACTGTAACAATTTTAGTCTGGTTAGCAAATAGTATTCAGTTGCACATTATCTTGATGGAAAATTACACCTTTCTGTTGATTAATTTTAGATGGACACTTTTGTTGATTGTTGCTTCAATTGGTCTAATTGTGAGCAATACTTGTTCAAATCATGGTGGTGTCAGTGGCATAATGGTAAATAACATAGAGAAAAGAGTTGGCAAAATGAGTTCAAACTCTGACTGGGGACAGTCAGTTTATATACACTTCACATTAATGCTTTTGAGAAAGGCATGATTCCATTTTCCCTTTTTTGCTTAGGGTCAACAATAGGGCAGCTGAAATCCTTTATCTCTGCAATCTATATTAAGTGTCAAGTTAACACACTAGCTCCTAAAAATTAACTCACTGCTAAAAACACAGCAGTATCACTAGGTTTTGCTACAGCCCTCTGTTCCCCCAAAAGTCCAGAATATACTAAACTTATTCAAATAGACTGTATTCATTCTCTAGGATTTTGTAGTAAAGGACTCTCTTCCAATCCTACTATATACATAGCATCACCTTCTTTTGGGTGGAGACTGGCCTTTAGTATGATTAATGAAGGTTCATTTTTACTTGTTCTATAATCAATTTGCAGACTATGTTGTTGTAATGTATTCCCTTTTCATTTCTGGTTATGATTTATTTAAAATTGGAATATTTTCATTATATTTACATAATTAATCATACTTAGAAATATAGTCTTCTAGTTTGTTTTTTTTTTTACTAAGGTGAAGGCCACACCACAACATGAGTAACATAACCAAATTACTGGAAATTATTTTCAGTTATATTTCAGTATGTTGACTACATTCCATGACATGTCATGGTGATTATTCTCAAATAATGTCTTCATTTAATTGCTATCGACCTCATCATTCATGTTTCATTTAACATGTGTGATCACTCATAGTAAGTAACTTTTCTGTAAACTGCACAAATCTTTTTTCATTTGAGTTACATTTTTACCTTTCTTAAAATAAAATCAGCATAATATACAGAAAATGTGAACTTTTCTTCATCTTAGAATCAATAAAGAAAAATATGCCAATTTTGACATATCTAAAAAATGTTGATATGACAGCTGTCACAATACAAACAAAAGTAACTTTTTGAAGAATGTTTAATCATCTTTTAATAATCTGAGAGAACTCTTATTAACTTTCATCAGCATGGCTGATGCTAACTTCCAGGAGAATGACTTAATGCACCTTTCTTGAATGTTTTCAGCTAACATGAAGCGGAAAGAGTATATTAAAGCAATTGCTAAGTCTGCAGCTAGGAAAGTTGGTTCACTATGTCATGCTAGATAATTTTCTGAGCAGAATCTATCTTACATATTTATAAGTCTACCATTCTTCCTTGCTTTGAATATTGCTGCCACATTTGGTGTAGTGCTTCTGCTATATATTTACATATTCTTTATAAAATACAAAGAATATGCAATGTTATTGGTCCTGACCTGGCATCTGTTTCAGTCCCTTTTCCATTGATGTAAAATAGCTTCCTTGTGGCTTTTCTACAAATAAGTTATACAATTTCTTCTATCACATGTATCACTTGTGGAGATCTCTTCTGGCTTCTGGCTTCCCAGTCAACTTTGATCTTCAAAAATTTAAAACAATATCAAATTATTATTCTTTTATTGTTTTCTCTTCTTAATAGTAGTTTTTCTCATATTCTCTAACATTCAGTAACCCCCTGTCTTCTAGTGGCTTTATATCCTTGCTTGGGGTGAAATGATTAAAAAAAGAAGAAAAAAGGTTAATTAAAACCAAACACTACTAGTTACTAATTTAAATAAAAAATAAAAAATAATTTTTTTATATTAGATACCCACTGCATCCACTGTACACTTGGACAGTAATCTTTCTTCTATAAATGTCCCATTGAAAAGAAAAAATTATAAGATTTTTACTGTTTTTCTTGTTCTTACAGTTTTTTCTTTTATGAGGAGTAAGACAATGTAGCAACTATCTGTCATAATTGTTGTCTCAAGTGCTTTTGCCCAATTTATTAGTCATTATGAAGAGGTTTGTTATATATGTTTCTGTTTATGTTCTGTGTTGTATAGAAATAGTATAAATTCTAATCTGTATTGTATAGGAGTTATAATAATTCCATGTTGGTGTCTTCAGATCATTCTTAACACATTTCAGTTTGTTTCAAAGCAAGTGATATTGAGGCTTGACTTAAACTGTTTTATAAGAAGTGCTTCCATTAAGTTTAAGCGTAACACCTTTTACCACTGCCTACACTTGGTGGTGTAACCATGTTTAGGGGTCTGGTCCTCAGGGTCTTAACCATAGGGCTAACTCTGTACTGGTCAATGCTGATGCTGGTGCAAACTGGTTGTTGGTTGCTGGCTGCTTCAATCCAAACCAACTCTGGCCATATTGTGTTTTTAATCTCAGGGCAAGTAGAAAATCGAAAGTTGTAGTCTTGTGGTGGGTACAATATTAAGGAAAAAAAATATCTTCACAACAAAAATTAAAGCAAGAAATTTGTGGGGTTAATCTTCAGTTGGTTTATATAGTTCCTGATACAAAAATTAACCCTTGCTGCATCAATCTCTATAGTGACACTGGGCTTTGTCTAAACTTTTGGAAGGCTGGGTTCAAAATCTTGGAATCAGGAATTCTGATAGCAGCTGACATGGATTCCAAAAGCACTCAAATATAGCTTCTCAGTTCAAATCTATGAGCTCCCCAAAGTCATATGTTTATATGCACTTGGCCCCAAACTGGCATGGGGCTGAAGGGTTCTGGAGGTTCATTGATTCCACAATTTTCATTAATTCTAATAAAGGCTTTCTTTGCTCCCTGTTTCTGCTTTCTTAATCAACTTTCCAAATCTAGAGGATTATTCACCTTCTCAGGAATAGTTACAGGGGTAACTTTCCTAACTCCCACCTGCTTCACTTGACATCTCACACCACCACTACATACAGGTGGTGCCAAATTTTCCTTCTTCCTCCTATTCTCCTAGCATTCAACCTCAACCCACTTCCCAGGGCATGTGTAACTGTCTTTGTGGCAAATCTAATTTTTAAAGCACATAGGCCAGAGTTTTATTCTAGTCATTAATTTTAATTTTCTGAATCTTTTCTATTTTCTAAGAATTATCTTTGTCCAGTGAAAATATAAAACAGACCACCAATGACAGAATTTGTTTTCATAGCTCCAGCCTTAATCATACAGTACATCCAACTCATTAAATAAATTTGTTTTCATTTAACCTTCCAAGTGAGAGATAAAATTATTTCTTAATTTGTTTTCATCACTGAAAATATATTTGTTTACCTAAATTCTCAACAAAGAAACTCTGTTTTCCATATCTGGGCCAGTCACTCAGTGAAAACATAGTACAGATCACTTGACTGTTATGCTGGATCGATTTTCATAAGTGGCTTCATTCTCTGTTTTCATTTCTTAATTCTTTTTTGCTAACAAAAATATAATTTTTGTCTGCTTTTCTGTTTGGCAGTGACATGTATTTTCCTAATTTCTCAAGAAAGAGATAAAACGTTTCTCCAAATCTGTTTTTGTCTGCATGCCAGACTCTTGACAGATAAGAACAATAAACTTTAGGAGAGAAAAAATCCAGACAGTCCCATTTTCACCAAGGAAAATGTCTCCACTATCTTTCTTCCATTTTGGGCTTAACCCTTTTCTCCTCAGAATCTATGTTTGAACACCTCACAGTCTCAATGACATATAAGCATCATTTACAAATTTTCCTTGTCTTTGTACTTCTTGAGATAAATAGCAATAGGGAGGTTCAGATCCAAAAATCATAAGTCCGAGGACATAATTCATAATCACTCTCACAAGTCCAACATCAGAAAATACCAGGGCTGTTAATCAAAAAGGTCAAACATTTACATCACAACTTGCACTGCCCAACTACTTCTTCACTCACAAAGAGCCAAAACAATCCTGAGATCCAAAGTAGAGTTATCTTATTGGTGTAAGAAAGGTTGTAATTGGTTGAGGCTTGTAGGGAAGTAAACAATTGCCATATTTTGAGGTCTACAAAAATTGCCCTGAACTTGATTCGGATTTTCTTTTTCAACAGACAACACAAAGAACATAAATTCTTTTCCAAGGTAAGACTTAGTTTTTTCATTTGTCAACACCCTCCTATTTGCATATTTTATTATTCTTTAGGGACTGAGGGGGTTTTCAATCAGAGTATGTCTTTGCATTCTCTGACATATTATCTTAATAGTTTTAATTAAATTATGTCCTTTATAGGTGGGCTGTGGAACCACCAATTAAAATACTTGTAAGAAAACAAAGAAAATATCTATAAAGAAATCTTTCCCTGGTCTTCTCTCTATATATATATAAATATATATAGATAGATAGATAGATAGATATAAATAAACACACACACATACACACAACACTACCATTTTTGTACTGTTTTAATGTCTAATAAAATATTTTGGAGAAATAATTTGGTGAAATACAATCTTAGTATTTTATCAAATTATTGGTGAAATTAATGAATTATTGATAAATCTGACAAATATGCCACTAGGTTCCAACTGAACAAAATATAGGATATACTTTTGAGATTTCATAGATTTTAGAATATGAGATCCAAGGAGTGGCATCATTCCTTCTTTTCATATTTTATGGTAGTTATGTGAGAAATAAAGCTATATAAGGTTAAGATGCCTTTTCATGAAATAAAAACAGGAAACATGAGTTTTATATCTTGCTGTAAAATTGACCTAATAGTGAAAATTAAAACTTTAACCAATTTCATTTACCATAATCTTATAAATGTAGGTCTTTGAATTTGTAATAAATGCAGGTCTATAAAAATAGACATATAAAGACTGTAAATTGAATTAAATTTAAAAAAATATATAAAATATAAACAAAATATATGCTATAAAATTCATATAATTAATTTAATATAGTATTTTTGGAAGATGTTCCTATCTTGGAAAAATTTATAACTTCAAAAACAAACCAAATTCCGTTAATGCAAAATTTTCATTAAATTTTTTATTACATTTTTCAGTCAGCAAATGATTCTCCTTGATTTTCAATGACCTTGTGTCATATTTCAGGTAAATTCTGATTTCCATTTTAAAAGAACAGTTTTGGTTTTGAATTAATGAATACTTCAATGGATATTTGATATCGTGAATATGTTGGATTTACTGATCGGATAAGTTTGTTTCATGAAATGAAGCAACTGGTTGTCTGCAAAGTCAAACAAGGTGACAGATCTGGAAAATATGCTGCATGTAGAAGAATTTTCCATCTCAGTTCCATGATTGTTTACTGTATGATAGGTGCTAATTTAAATAAGTCAGTTGCTCACTATAGTAACAATTACAGTAAAAATTTACTCATTTTTAAGTAATTTGTAATGAAGAATTTTCATCATATCTTACCAAATGTAAAAAGAAAAAAATGTGATTGGATTCTGTAAAAGATAAAATATGGCAGGCTGTTCTGCTTGTCTTCATTTATGATTCTCATAATAATTCCAGTGTTTATTCACCAGTGATTATCTTGAACAAAAAAAGAAACTTTATCTTATCTCAAATAAGAAAAGAAAATATTTCAATGCTGCTGCTGTCTGAGGTTTATTTTTATAAATTGATTTTTTTTATACTGAAGTTCACCCAATACTCAAGAACTACTCAAAGTAAAGGGTTACTGAATGAGGTGTGATATGAATTAAGAGGTGTGAAGAGGAAGTGAATATTATGAGGGTAAGGAGGAGAGATAATGATTGAACTTTGACTTAAACATGTTAAGAGTGTAGTGTTCAGAAAAGCATCTATGTGGGAGTCTGTCCCACAAAGAAGCAATGCTTGGGAAAAAGCTGTCTCAGTGGAAGCCATTTACTTAGCTTCTGAATTTTTCCTCAGGCTTGTAAATGATTTTCTATTCATTGTATAGGTAATAAAAAGCCGAGTAAACTTGAAAGAGACGTCCACGATTTCTTTAACATTTTGCAAAAGGTTATAGTAAAGAATACATTTTGAAATTTTAGTTTAGTCAAAGCTTTTATTTACTTTCCATATTCTCATTAAACTGGTTTGATTGTTATAAATTCATTTCAGAACCACAAGTTAACAGCCATCTGCTTTGGTATCAAGTGTGAAATGTTTTCAGCATACCTCACAAACCATGTAATTTTATTGTTAAATCATTCTAATAATGCTTGCCTAAAAATGTAATTATTCTTTTGAATGCTCAACCATTAGTAAAAGTGGAAGTGTGACTTATATTTACATAAAAATTTCAATTCACATCAAAATAATCCAATTTAAAATTTCAGTTAATCTACCAAATGATATACATAAAACCAAATATTAATATATGATGGTGAATCAATATTTACATAGGCTGACATGTAGTTAGGTGAATTTTGATCTGAAATTTTTACTGTATAATGTTCAATCTATGTGATTAATATGTGCCACTATATATATTAACAGTGCAATTCAAACAATGGATTTTAATACACTTATTCTTTTATGACTATATTTTTACTGGATACATGTGTTTGAGTAGATATTCCCATTTTTATCAAAGTGTGAAATTAATGTCTACCAGCCTAGACATGGAAAATCTTATTAAAGAGAATTTATCTTTTGGCAAAGAATGAACCAGAAAATGAAGGATAACATGGTAAAATTAACTTGCAGGTACTAAGCTAAGCAGAGTGCACAGATACTACATTAATCCTATTGCCATTCTTTATCTTATAAACCTATCATTGCTTATGGATACAATGTTAGTTATATAAAACCAAGAATTAGTATATGCAAAATTAAACTGTGGATATATAGTACATCTTCAAATAAAGGTTTTACATAACTAAATATAGAAAATATAATATTGGACAGTAACAAGATTTTCAGTGAATGTTATCTTGATAAAGTATTGAACAGTACAGTGTTTAATAGAATAAATTTTTTTATAATTGAATTCTCCAAATATACCACAGAAAGTAAAAATACTTCTTGAGTCGTTATGGAAAAAATGCATGGAATCGTTAGATTAGGAAAACAAAGAATCCCTTCTTTTCTGTCACCTTTTCACTTTACCATTCTTTGCAGACCTCTGAGCATTTCTGAAATGAAGAGAGTGTTAATGGATGCATAGATATACGCAAATGTATGTGTGTATATTGTGTGTGTGTATATAAATATATATATATATATATATATATATATGGAATGTATTTATAAATTTTTACATATATAAATCCAGAATATATATCTAAATTATATACATACAATGATTTATTTTCAAAATAGTTTTTTTAAACTAATATTAGTTATTTTTACTATAAATGTTATTTTTGTATGTACATGTGTTTGAGTAGCTATCCCTGGTTCTTTCTTTAACAATTGACCTAGATTAAATTAAATAAATAATAATTTCCAATAGAAATTCATAAAAAAATTAGTTGTTTCGGGTATGAAAATGAAGCTTGCAGATATAAATTTGTAGAAGTCCATTTGAGAGATGTGCATTCCTTAAATAGATAAATTGAATTTTGCTTTATCAAGATGGTCTCTTGTTGTTCACATTTGGTTATGAAAATAAAGGTAGCAGATATAGATTTGTAGAAGTCCTAATGAGAGATGTGCATTCCTTAAATAGGTAAATTGAACTTTGCTTTATAAAGATGGTCTCTTGTTGTTCACATTTGGCTATGAAAATAAAGCTAGCAGATATAGATTTGCGAGGTGTGCATTCCTTAAATAGTAAATTGAACTTTGCTTCAAGATTGTCTCCTGTGGCTCAAATTGTATATTTCATTTATAGGTGTAGTTTAATACAGGTTTGTTTCCTGTTAGAGTCACAATCTTTCTTAATAGGATTTATTGATTTAGGCTGGTTGTTATTAATGCCAATATTTAACAAAATATAATAAATATAGGATAGCAGCTCAAACATGTGTACCCATTAAAAATAACATTTATAGTAATAAAATACATACCCTATATATATGTATAGTTGTATGAGAAATGTATAGATAATGTTTTTAATAGTATTCATAGATAAATATATATACTGATAATGAAGATAGCAATATACAACTACAACTCTATTACATCAATTAACATAACATTTAACTCTGATAGCAATTCCATAAAAACTCTTAAAATTAAAAAATATTACTAATTACCATTACAATAAAAAAAAAATCTTACACCACCTAACATCCTACCTGGATTCTATCCTCTTGAAAATTTTTATATATATATGTATGTGTATGTATATATATATATATATATGTGTGTGTGTGTGTGTCTGTGTATTAACCACTAATATTATATATATATATATATATATATATATATATATATATATATATATATATATATATATATATATGTGTGTGTGTGTGTGTCTGTGTATTAACCACTAATATTATATATATATATATGTGTGTGTGTGTGTGTGTCTGTGTATTAACCACTAATATTATATATATATATATATATATATATATATGTGTGTGTCTGTGTATTAACCACTAATATTATATATATATATATATGTGTGTGTGTGTCTGTGTATTAACCACTAATATTATATATATATATATATATATATGTGTGTGTGTCTGTGTATTAACCACTAATATTATATATATATATATATATATATATATGTGTGTGTGTCTGTGTATTAACCACTAATATTATATATATATATGTCTGTGTGTCTGTGTATTAACCACTAATATTATATATATATATATATGTGTGTGTGTCTGTGTATTAACCACTAATATTATATATATATATATATATATATATATATATATATTTATATATATATGTAAATATAAATATAAAAGTGAACATTGAAGTTAACACTTAGAGGTGACAGGGTGTTTCCTGCTAGATGCAATCCGTGGCCTGACGATTGTGTCTAGCATGAAACAGCCTGTCGCCTCTTCAATGTTCACTTTTAGATTTACACACACTATCTCTGATATTGAGCACTTTTATCCCATAAATATAGCACACATTAAGAGTATATTTCTTCATATATATATATATATATATATATATATACACGCACACACACACACATATATATATATATATGTGTATGTGTTTTGCGGGGAGGCTATACACTCATAACTTTGCAATAAACCATGCTCATGCCATCAACTTTGATAATTACAAAATCATTTTCTTTGAATCTTTTGAAGATATACAACCTGACAGAGTGGAAAATAAAACAATCAAACTGTTCTATTGTGGTGTTAAATAGTCCTAAGCCTTGAACCTCTTAAAAGCAATATAAACACAAGTCAACAAAAAATTCAATGTACTTATTTTCAACAGGATTTCAGATCCGCCTACTGGTAAACTTTAATTGAACAGTGGTCAATCGTCTATCCTGTCTCCACTGACCAATGCCACAGCAAAGTTCAACTCTTCTCTAACACTATGCATGTAAATTTCTTTCTCTTTGTAAATCCCCTCTCTCTCTATTCATGCACTTACATGTTAATTTTTATTTGATCTCTAACATCTGAAAAGGAACATTCATTTCACTCAAAACTTTCATCAATCAACTTTAAATTGCACCTACTTCATTTCCTGTTTTATAACTCAACTGTTTTGTTTGAATCATATATATATATATATATATATATATATATATATATATATATATATATATATAAATAAAATGATTGTTATTTTTATTTGGTTTATTCATGTATGTATTAGGTTGGTGCAAAAATAATG
>OZ010607.1:55864367-55894367 GCA_963932145.1 Acanthosepion lycidas | reverse complement strand
TTTAGTCATCTTTCATCACAATGTAATTCTCTTTATTAAAAAATCTTCCAAAAATGAAATATACTTTTCTGAAACTTTATTTGAGGAATATTAGCTTATCTAAAGTATAATTAATTTCATTTGAAACAAATATTATTTACTTTAAAATATTGCAGAAATACATCTTTTAACCCAATAGTAGCTGCTTTGATGTGTTGACAGTGTCATGACATATCTAATGTTGTTCTATAGAGATTTTATCTGTAAAGCATAATTTAAGAAGATGATGTGAGCGCTTTTTTTATAAATTTTAAGTAGTCAGAAATCTTAAAAATTTATTATTAAATATTCTCCATAATCTAATTGAATTTTAGAAATTTTGATTTTAAATTTACTATAGTTGTGCTTATTTTCTCAAATGTCATTATATGACTGCCTGTACATAAAAAATCGGCACATTTATACACATAGAAAAAATTCAAAATTCTTTTAAAAATATTGGTGTTTGATGATTAAGCATTTCCATTTATGATTAGTAAATATAGTTTTCACTTAATAGTAATATCATCCAAAAGGCTGAAATTAATACAGAATTTTAAAATGTATTTTTAACTCAAAAAAAGATGTTAAAAGTTCCCTTACTAATTTTTGACCCACCTGCTGTCGCAAGAAAAACAAAATTATTAACCAAAATTTAGAACATGCTAGAAAGGATTAAAATATTTAATAAAATAATCAAAAAATACTTTGGTCTTTCCTCTTAATAACAATTTTGATGATAAAACTTTGTTTTTATCAAGCTTGGGGCCTTTTTTAATCTTGGTATGCTCTTTTTTTAGAAAATTTTTGAAGGTACCTAGTTGAAATAAATAATTCTTGTTGATATTCTATTCCTGACAATACTTCATATGCTTTTATGTTACTGAATAAAAATGTGAACATCATTCAATAAATCAGTCTATACATTAAATAGGAATAATATTGGTAAGATATTTAAAAATAAATCCAACAGGAAGAAAATCAAATAAAAGACTTTTTTGTAGTTTCATTTTGAGAAAACTAGTTATAAATTCAAAATTCAAATTTTAAAATATTGAAAAAGAAATAAATACAACATAGACTTTTGTAACTTGAAATGAAATCATATTTCCATCAATGTCAACAATAATGGAAACTTTAAAAAAGGTTAAATAAAAAACTTTTGAAAAATAATGAAACCGAGATCAGTGCCATAACTAATTAGAAAAAAAAAACAAATATAGGCTTTTGTAACTGGAAATGAAATGATATTGGAATCTGTCAAAATTGGCCTCCTAATAAAAAAAGAAAAGAAAAACAATGAAATCACAGATTATTGTAATTGGAAATCAGATGATATTGAAATTAGTGCAATAAATATGTTTGGGATAGAAAATTAAAAAAATAAATAAGCACTCTAATTGTTATTTTGTTATAAATCTGTGTCATAATGAGAGTAACAATAATGATGATATGAAGAAGTTAGGTGAAGTATCAATAAAACAAATAAAAGGTAAATAAAAGATCAATCATCAACTGATTCAGTACTAATGGATTCTAAAATTTCAATAGGAGGAATTTACAAGTAACATTGGGAATTCTGAAATCTTTTTCATACAGAAATAAATAGAAATTCCAAGAAAACCAGAAAGCATTGAAACCACTATTGAATATGATAAAAAAAATATTGTGAATAGTTCTAGAACACTGAGAAGACGTGGTCATTTGATAATCTGTAGAAACTATTAGTTTGAATAAAATGTAGACATTATCTAAAGAAATGTTTACTTTATTATTGGGGACAATAAAAAAAAGATACTGATGATAATGATCATGTTGCCCAAACTAATCTTTACAAAATATTATTTGTATAACTAAAAATACACCTAAAGAAAATAGTGAATGATTAATAGTGTATAAGAAAATAATGTATCAGAGAAAATGATTCTTGAATCTCTTAATAAAAGTAATTAATGAACATAATTATACTTTAATACATCACTGCTTATAATTAAATATATCAAATGTGCCATATTTTGCTCAATTATAAGAAAAACTGAATTATTTGCTAATTTAAACATGACTTCATTGTATTCCTTGTTTGTTCTTTTGTTCTTTTCTTTCATTATATATCTTTAAAATGAATCCACTCCATGTAAAACACATTGCATTCTATGGTTTACTATCTCAAACTTTTTCATCCTTTCTTTTAAAAAAATTATTTTAAATACTTAAGGGCAAGGTTTTACATACAAAATTTGTTATAGTTTAATAATCATTTCAGAGATATTTTTTAGCTACCATTATAAATCTTATATATTTCTTTTTCATAAAATGAAGTCTATTTTTTACATCATATGATAGTTATTATGACAAAAATATAAATAAATAGCCTTACTTTATTCCCATCCAAACTATTTTCATGATTTTATAAAATTCATGAATCAATATTTTTTATATTCTTATATTAATTTTGCAATCATTTTAAAAGATCCTATAAATTGCGATTCAAGATCTTTAAAAATAAAGGTAATAATGTGTGAAAAATATGTATATTATTTTAATGTATTTTCTATTGCTTTTTCAAAAGGTAGTAACTCTTACATGTGCTGACATAGTTGTATGGAAATATTATCACATTAAAAATATTAAGAATGTATTTTTCCTCTTGCCCATCGTATTCCTAGGATTTCAACTTAATTGCAATGAATTTATGAATATGAATTTAATTTTCAAATCTTCAAATAATCTAAAAATATATAAGACAATTTTTATTAAGGATGGACACATATAGTGAATATTATCTTGTATTTAATTTCCCTTAGTCAAGATCGAATATACTGCCGAAAGTTTCTCACAATAATTTTTTTTGGAAATGTTTAGTTTGTAATTTATTTTTAAGGAATTCTGTTAAAAGTGTTGATATTAACCAGAGAAATAAAACACCATTGCTTTTCTTTTGAAGTACTATATAGTTAAAAATTTAATCTAAATATCAAGTGAAATGCAATTTCAAATTATCAAGTAGACAAATTTTAATAACCAAGTATAAATGCTATTAATATTTAAATATTAATTATTATTTAATCTAATAACATTGTTTAGAATGGATAGATCCTAATTTTGAGAGTGCTTTAGCTTCAGAGACATTCAATCAATAGAAACCAAGCATTATCAAAATTAATAAGGTATTTCTTCATCATATTTCTAAATTTTCTAGATTTAAGAACCGCTAAGTTTAAAAGTTCATGTAATTTCGATATTACTATGCAGTTAATTAGCAAATATAGAAATGAAAGTGTAAAAGTATAAATGTCATTATTCTAAAAAGAAGTTTGCCCCATATTTTACATATAATTTGTTTTCAAAATCATTTTTTGAAGTAAAGTAATTCAGTTTATTTCGAATTGATTGATAACATAACACTTAAGTTAACTTAAGTAAAAACTTGAGCGAGACATTAGATTTCTTCACAAAAGCTTTGTCTTTTCTTTTTTGAACAGAGATAATCTCTGACTCCTCCTATTTTTATCGTATGGAATGATTTCTTTTTTAGATGGATATTTGAATTGTAAAAGTGATTTTTAAGGGAACGAAAATTGTTATTCTCATTATTTATATCATCAATATATTTCTAGTTGTCTCCCGTTGAACTCTGGCAGCAGTACTAGAAACCTGTTTGGTTAGAGAAAGGATTTGTGTCGTGTCGACTGCTGCTACTTTTTTTTTTCTCTGTCAATCTTGACTAACTACGACAGGCAAAGCAGCGGGCGGACAACGCATTAAACAGAACAGCCGACAACATCACTATCTCTCTCTCTCCCCTCTCTGTATAAAACGATACCCTTATTTTCTTTTTCTTTCTCCCTCTATATAAGCTCATACACATAAACGCTCTTTTTATTGACTCTCCTCAATTAACCTACACATTTTACGTTCAATCTTCTTAACCAACAACTTCCTCTTTCTTGAACATAAAAAATGCACGCACAATCTCTCCTTTCTTACTTATTCTGCCTATATAAAAACGTACTCTTTTTCCCCTCCCTCTATTTGTTAAAAATGAGATACATGCTCTCGATCCTTCATTTATTCCTCCCTAAACGTACGGACTCGATTTCTCACTCTCTCTGAACTTTTATATGCTATCTTTTCTCTCTCGCTAGATATATCCCCCACTTTCAATAAATCATTACTCTTTCACTTCCTCCCTCTCTCAAGCTTTTATCATCACACCCCCATCTTTGTTAAAAATCAACTGTTCTCTTGAAATAATCCTAATTTCTTAAATCGCATCGAATTGTTTTTTTTGTTGCAAAAGCCAAACTAGTCACGATCATTTATGTCGGACTGGTCCCTCGAACGAAAAAGGGGGAAAAAAGGTGAATAAACATAATTGCGTGCTCAATAATATCAGACTTGGCCCAGTGCTGACGTCAGTGCGAAAACCCTTCGGCAAATATGGGCTGGTACGTTTCCCTCCTCCGTAACGTCGACAATCGATTTTAGCACCAGCTTCGTCGGATGCATTTTCCGTAGACATTTTGCAAGGAGTAAAAATTCACAGAAATGTGGAAAATTCGCCTCATTCGTTTAGGATGTACTTGCTTGATTTAAAATTGCTTGGAATCTTGTTGATCAAGTTAACTATCGTTTTGTGGAGGGAGGAAATAGTACCAGCTAATTGAAACGGCAGATTTTGAAAAGAATGCCTTAGACGCGTCACAACCCGGAATTTATGTTCTTGCGCTCAGGGAACACGATTGCTACGACAAAAAAAAAAAAAAGAATTCCCGAATTTATTGTAGCTAGCGACGACGAGCATGAATTTTGGGCAAGTCATGCCCCTTGGCATAGCAATGAGATTTAAAATATCCTTATGCTGATTTAAAACAATATATCGAGGACTTGGATATTTGAAGGAGGAAAAGAAAAAAAAAAAAAGAAAAAAAGTGAAGCTTATTGCGTATGAATTTAGTTTGCTGTTAGATTCCCGCTTAGTGAAGTATGCCATATAATAGCTGTGTGTATAAGACCATGCTGTTCGACGACTAAGTTTTTTTCCCTTCTCCCCCAAATTCTTTAAGCCCATCACAAAAACACGTGTGTCAATTTTTTTCTTTTTTTTTTCTTTTTTTTTTTTTAAAAAAAAAAAAAAAAGAAAAGACAACCCATCGGAGTGGTTTAAACAATAATCATCGTTTTCTGGATAATTGTTGGATGTCGGCTAGAGGTCGTTCTAGTGATTTTTCTTACCAGGGTGTGTGTGTGCTCCATTATGCCTGGGCTACCTGTCATTGTGGCCGAGAGAGAGACAAAATTCTTCGAATCTAAGTCGCTTGGAAGTACTTGAGACTGGATTTACTGGTCTGAGATGGAAAATATCAACTCTGAAGATGGACTAGACCGAGCGGTGACCACTGCGAAGCTACGATCGCCTAGTCAGGTCTCAGATACGAACACAATGGACTCTTTCCAAGATGGAGGACAGCAAAACATGAACCCAGAGCAAAATGATTATCCTCCTTCATTGGATAGTTCTCACGTAAATTCCGATTCCAACAATTATCCTCAAACTTCTGGAGATGGAGGAGTGAGTACGGATAATTATGGGAGAATGAATGAGAATATTCACCCTCCGCAAATGCCTGGATTCGGTATGTACGGTAGGGGAAGTTACGGCATGGGAGAGCAACATGGCGGTCTACCTATGCCAGGAAGTTCGGAGTTCTCTAACCAAACCTCACAGTACCATGGACAGTATTTACCACCTCACAGTAGAACTGGATTTTCTGGTGGTCCCAAGCCTGGAATGAACCCAATGCGACAAGGAATAGGGGCACCTGGTATGGGAATGATGCCACCTTCGTACAATCCTGCCCAAACAAGACTTATGTCGGGCCAGAGTATTTCTCAACAAAGCGGACCAACACCAACACTCAATCAGCTTTTACAATCTCCCAATTCAGCCCAGCGATATCCGAATAGTTTTTCAGATTATGGGGGTTCTCAAAAAGTACCCACTGATATGGCTGGTTACCCTATGCAACAGGCTTGGGGTCCTCATCAAAGAGCCGGCGGAATGAATGCTTTTCCTCAAGCTCAGGGGACCAACATATCCGGGTGCCAGGCTTTCCGAAATCAGGTATCAATCTTCTCTGTCCGGTTATTTCTCTATTAAAGTTTATATTTTTCTTCTTTTAATTATAACTTGTACTTGTCTTATCTATATCTATATATATATATATATATATCTATCTATCTATCTATCTATCTATATATATATATATATATATATATATATATATATATATATATATATATATGCGTGTGTGTGTATTAGGTAAATTATATATTAAATTATTAATTTACCTACCACTTGTTGGGTTTTGTTTGATATATTAAGATTGAAACCGTCACAAAATAAACTCGGTTCTTCAGAATTTAAAATCTTGTCTACAAATGAATGTTCAGTTTACATACCATTGCCTACGCCATAACTAGCTACACTTTTAATGTTTACTTTTGTTTTTGCATTTGAGATTAAACAAAATGTATTTTCTTTTAAACTATGATTACTTCATTTACATTGATATTTAATTAATCACTATTATATATGTATTCATTTTTTTATTATTATTATTTACCATTTATGTTCTATTTTGAGGGGTTAGCAGTGACATCGGCAAAGTGAAAGCATCGGTTTTTGTTTTTAAAGAAAAATCATTTATTTGAAGATTTTTTTTTTTTTTTTTTTTTTTTTCTTGCTTATTTTTCATTTTTGTTTCGAGTTTGTTTGTTATTGTCCGTTACTAATATGGAAAAAATTTATGTTTAGTATATTTCGTTCGTTTCTCTTGTCAGTAATTCATCTAAAATATTTATTAATAAACACCTTACATTATGTGCGAACCGAAGTGCTATATGGAAGTAAGCTCACCACCATTATGAATGCAACATTTTGAATCTGATTTTGAATAAACACTTCTGGTCAGTGTTCAGCATTATATTTTAATACTCAGCTTGGATTTTGTAAATTTTTAAATTAATGTTATGTATTCTCCGAAAAATTGGATGTTTCAATATAAATATCAATCAAGCTACGAAGATTGCATTATTATACGTCATTTCGGTGTATGCTTTAAAGTTTAGTCTCTTCTCTTTGCTGAATGATTATAATAAACTTTATCATATTGTGCTAAAATGATGAATGGAATAACTTTCTTCTTCCTTTAATGTACAGTTTACATATATAAATTATTTTATTAATTTTGCGTGTTAATTTCAATTTTTTTGTACCATATATGAACAATGTTATTGCTGGAGATGTATTATTACTATGAAAGGATGTAAAAGCTCTACTGATGTTTCGTTACCTTTTTACTTTTTGATTATTCAATAATTTACTACTTATCCAAGTTAGAATTTTCACTTATTGTTTACTTGCTTTCTTCCTTATGTTGATTAGCCATGTGCTTTTTTTCTCACCTTCACCTATTCATTCATATGTCAGGAGGGCCAATGTGTGCCAATCAGACCAACTGCCACGGATAATATTTTATTGTTCACACTTTAGTTTCCATACTATCCTCAAGTCACCAACACTTTACTAAAATAAAGCTGACTGAGATATTTTGAAAAAGTGAAAAGGAAAGGCTAAATTTGAAAACATTATCCATTATTTATTTTATTTTTTTAAAATCATTTAAAACAATTTTTTTAATGTTTGCTTTAAAAATACATTCTATTGTCATGTTTGTAAAGAGAAATGAAACTAAAAATCACTTGTATGATATGAACATTTAATATATTTTATTCGTTTCGGTTTATCCGAATAAAGCTTTCCTTTCCATTTTAAATGCAAAGAACGAATTCAAGTATTTAGTATTTCATTTACTACTGTCCTCATCGACATACCAACTTTATTTTTGTTAATATTAGCTTACTGAAATCTCGAAATTTTGTTTAAAAAAAAAAAAAAAAATTAATTTTTTCCAGGCTGAAATATTTTTCAGTATAAAAAAAACAAAACAAAACATAAAATACAATTTTTCAACAGCCACAACGATCGGTGTCTAAACGTTTTGTGATGACGGCACAGTGCTTCTTACTACTTCATTGTTTGCTGACCAGAAAGAGAAGGGGGCTACTACTTTTATCTCATTATTTCGATGAACGGGTTTCTTAAAGGATAATTACCATCAAAACCCAACTATTATTAGTAGTATAATAATAATAATATGATAATGATAATAATGTAACATTTCTTTACGTTTCCACAATATTAAAACAACGCGTTCCATTACCCATCTGGTCTGAACTTATTGTCTCCTTTTCCATTTTAGAAACCGATTCCCTCTTCCATGATAACGCCCTCTTTCACTTGACTAAATCGTTGACCAGATCATGAGATAATAATCTTGTAGCTATTTATTTATTTATCAATACTGTAACTAATATAGTAGGTAATATCGCACGTGTATGCTTATATATATTTGCGTCTATATATAAATATACAAATAAACTGTTGTGAGCGTCTTTTCTAGCTTGGTCGCCCTTCTCAGTCGTTCAGTTTATACTTAGTACTACTATTACTTTTACATTAGCACAAAGATCGATTAATAGAACCTTTTCACGAACAACATTTCTTGGCATTAAAATTAATTTAAGAAAGCCAATTAATAAACCATTTAACTTATGTGAAATACATTCTTCAAAAGTATATTATTCTTTTTTTTTCTTCTTCAAACAAGCTGAGCTCTTGCTTAAATAGCTGAATCCGGCCATGATGGGTGATATCTAATGGCAGACGAGTTGCGGGGCACAGCTCCACTGTATAGGAGTATTTATATTTATTTTATATTTACATAATTATTTCCGATTTCATGACTAAAATCTGGCAGATTTGTGTATATATTCTATCAGGTCTCTTATTTCAAACTTTTGCCTCAGAATCTTATTGTCCGTTAGTTAAATAATATCAGATGGCAAAGAGCAGCAGTAATTTCCCTCCTTTCTTCCATTACTGTTCTATTCGAGAACGACTATCTTTATTTTAATATGGCTAAGAAGAATCCAAATATTTCAGTTACTGATGAGCGCCTATATACTTTAGCTTGGTTTTAGACTTTTGTATAAATTTTCAATCTTTTAATAGCATTTTTGTTCAAATTTTCTTTCATAATAAACGTTTGTTGAAATAAGCGCTTTGTCTCCTTTAATATTTATCGTCCATTTCAAAGCAGCTCTTTTACTTCCTTCCTCCCAATCTATGACCCATTTCGCTTTCGATTTTATTATTTCTCTCCATCAATTTGATAATTTTAATCCCCCCCCTTTTTTTTTCATAAATAAATAAAATCCACGTTCTATACATTAGTTTAAAACTGATTCATTTTAAAGAGTAATCGCATAAATATTCAAAGGCTAAAAAGCTTGTCGTCGCCATCGTAGTACTTGCAGATTTTTCATTCTGAAATTAGCGAATGCTGTTTTGTAATATATCGCGCTTTAATTGGTTTTAAAATTTACATATTTCGAAAAATGCATCTCGTCAGACATATTTTTGGTCTTCATAAAGCAAAATGTTCTTTACATTATACGAATTTGAACCATTAGTTTTCCTCCACGTAGATATGTATTGTGAACTTTTTAAGATTTAGAGATTCTTGTTTTAGTAAATTAAGAGAAATAATGTTCGTCTATCAAAATGTAGAATCCTGTTATAGTTATTCAATGTCTAAATCAATATTTGAGATGTGAAATTTCAATACATGTATTTACTATCAAAGTTAGGTACATTTAAGATTCGTTTTTATTCTCTCTTCACTCATTCTTATAGACTATTTCAATTTTTTTTTTTTTTTTTTTTTTTTTAAACGGTTTGTACAATTTTGTTTTACTGAAAAATATTTCGCCATGTACATTTCCATTTTTGTATTGATTTTTCAAATAGCCATATAAGGGATATTTATTTTATGTTGAATTTTAAATAGTAAAGTAAGTAGCCATGGTATGAAAATTTAATCAACTGATCTTAAAATACAATTTTAAATAATTCAACTTTGTAAACTCGACTAAATCGACGTCTAAATATGGGTTGTCTCCCTCTGGAATTAATTTTATTCATATTCGATTCAGTAAATGTAGAATTACTTTTAGTATTTTTCTCTTTCCTTTTTTTTTTTTTTTTTTTTTTTTTTTTTTTTGTAAATGCATCACTAATTACAAAGTAAATTTATGTCATATTTTTTAAAATTTTTCTTTCATACATAAAGTATAAAATATAAAATTCCTTCTTTTTTTTTTTTTTTTTTTTTTTTATGTAATACTTCAAGTTTTATTTATTGGGTAAGTATTGTATAGTTTTCATTGTTGATATGTCCGGTTTATTGTTCTTTTGTTTATTTTGATAGGAAAGTGGCGAGCACATGCTAATTTTTGTAAGCAGTGGAAGCTATGTACAATTTTTAATTGTAGAGTTACTTAACTATCGTCTCTAGTAATAAGTTATTTCCCTTGTAAATTAGTAGATATTAATATATTTTTGTAAAATAGAGCCATGTTCGCAATAATTGTTATAAATTATTAAAATCATTATTGACCAACAATGATGGAAAAAATAGCAGGTAACTTTATCGTGTAATTTGTAAATATTAACAAATTCTACCTCTTTCCACAAAAATACTTCGGAATATGCATAATTTATTTAAAATGTATGAAACTCCAATATTTACTGAAAATAATTTTAATATTTTGAAGGCTTAAACATATTTTAGATTAATTGGCATATTTTTCTGATTTCTCCTTTGATCGCCTTTGGCAATTTTCAAATATTTATAGAACGCACGCCCATTACTATCATGACAGTTTAAAGATGTTTTACAAGGAGTTGGCTGAAAAAAGTCCTCATCCCGACCCTCTACTCAAAGGTAGTTAATGGTTAGCCGTTTCTTTACAAGGAAACATTTGGCATTCGTTGATTGAGCACTACTACTTTCATTTGAAATTTATAAAATCATTCTCTTAAAATAATTTTTCAGGAAAGTAGATTTTTCGAGTCCAGTAGCTGTTATCGATCTTTCCCATATTGATGGGCGGTTTTATTACTAACCTTTAAGTTTGACCAAATTATAACCTTTCATTGCTTCCCCGCGCACGTGTGTGTATAAAACTCTTGATAAGCTACAACTAAAATTCCTTGCTTACATTCGGTGTCTTTGTAGCTTACCTTAATTTTAAGGATTATTTTGTAACCGCAAAATGAAACCGCATTGCCTCTGCTAAAATTGTACATTAACATTTTAGGGATTTTAAATATGCTAATCATTAGTGTTTTTATGGATTTGAAACAAATGTAATTAATCTTGTTTCATTTCCTCTTTACTTTAGGTCATTATTTTTATTTTTTCAATGTTCTCTAGTTCTCTGCATTATGAACAACTTATTTTGAGATCATCTTTGTTTGTTAAAAAGGTTAGTTTTGTTTTTAAAATTCAAGTACTTTTTAGACCCTGAGACTCCCTCGTGGAGATGAGTTTTATGATTTTGTGAAAATTACTAGAAAGCATGCTATTAAAGATATAAATATATACACATTTCATGTGTGTGTAGTTCTTCGTCATTTATCACTCAAGCCTTCCTTTTTTTCTTTCTTTTTTCCCCGTCTGAAAATACATTGATATGAACTGTGTACTGTAGCATTTATTTTTCAAATGGATTGATTTCTCTCCAGGAAGATCGATTTTATAACTGTTTAAGTCTTAAAATTGTGCTGAATTTTGTTCATGTAAAAACTTTTGAATGTAAGTGATTTACATTTTCTATTCACGTGTCTTAAACATGTTAATGCTCAGATAAGAAATAAGTATGTTTTCTTCTTAATCGTCTTTGTTTATGATTTTCACATTTTTTTCTCATTAGGGAGGTGGAAATATGAGTGAAATGCCGCAACAAAGACGATCCTCAGGAATACCTCCTAATTTTCCGCAACAACCATCACAATATAATAATCAACAGTTTTCACCAAATTCTCAGCGATACATGATGGGTGCTGGGCAAGTTCGACCAGGACAGATGAATCAACCCTACGGACAACAGCAGGTAACATTTATTTTATTTATTTTTTTTTTAATCTGTATTGAAATAATAAAATGGATTTTACTAAAACGTCAACTTTTCTCAAATTTTTTTATTTTTTTTATCTTTTATGAACATATTTTATAGATATTTGTAAAATAGTTAGTGTCTATATTTGCTACTCCTCAAAATTTAATGTTATAATTTCTCGTATTTAATATTTCCTTATGCTTTACCTTATTTGTTTTTGTTTTCATTTTACCTGATACATTGATTCTTCTATTATCGAAGTAAACATTTCAGCTACAAGACTGGCAAAGATGTAATAGTTAATGTTTGCAAGATGATAGTTGTTTTCTCTCTAGCTACATAAAATTTTTATCAGCTTGCTGAATATTTTCACTAAAATAATCTGTTTTGTCATTAAGCATTCTGATTTATCTTCTGAATAGCCTGGATGTCAGAAAGGTTCCTGTTTATGCCTTACTCTGTTTACTGTTAGTGTTAACTAAGTACCTCCACTTGGTCGAGTCAAAAACGGCATGATTAAAAAAAGAAAAGGTCCCAAACTCGATAAAAACAGTTTTGTTGTCATTAAAATGTTTATTAAGAAGAAAGGCCAAAGTATGTTTTTTTTTTTTTTTTTTTGTTTATACGTATGTTACCACCCACTTCAATAATTTCATGAAATTTGTAGAAATTAAATCTTTAAGGAGGCGGGTATTTTTTTTTTTTTTTTTTTTTTTTTTTTTTTTTTGTGTGTGTGTGTAAAAACAGTTACCCGTTTCATCGAATCTGCTCTGAATTGTAAAATAAAAAATGCAATAAAACTGTCTAATTATTTAATTAGAAAATTTTTTAATTGTTTTTGTAAATAGGTTATGTTATGGACACTATCGTCTAAAAAGAAAAAAAAATTTTCTGCTGAATTACATTCATTTTTTTTTTTTTTTTTTTTTTTTTTTTTAAGTATTATAATAGTTCAAAAATTGTTTAAAATTCTTCATTGCTTTCAAGATATGGTGATATCATTAAGTGAAAAATTTACGGATCAAAATTTGAGAAGCTCATAATGCTCTTTTGTACCCGAATATTTTAAAAATAAATTTTAGTGACAAAAAAAAAAAAAATTCCTAATTTCTACCTATGGGGATCTATACATGACATAATCCTTAGTTGCATGATTTAAGTGTCATCTGCAATTATTTCACTTTTGATTCTGTTATTTCATCAGTTTTTGCAAATCATCCCTTCAAAATATCAAAGTTTTACTTAATTGCTATTTCACTAAATATTTTTTTATTTTAGTTTGGGTCATACTTCAATTAATTTCTTGTTTAAGGTAGTAAACTTAACCTAGAAATGCAAATTTTATAATGCTTATTAAAAACCTAACTAAAAGTCAAAATAATTGCTGAAAATGTTAATTTGTAAAAATTACTAAGTAAAAACTAAAAAAAAAAAAAAAAAAATGTTCACTTAGTTTTCGTAAATGTCATTTCTGGTCATCCATAAGAGCTGTACTCACCTTTTAAGAGCTTCTCGATAAATCAAAGATCAAAGAAAGAGGAACCCATCATTAAGAAATGCTTGTATATTAGAGTTTTTTATGCTATAAATAATCAGATTAATTTAACTTTAAATTTTCTAATTTTATTCAAATAATAATCTATAATTTAATTTTGAAAGAATTTTAAACCCAATAAATTTGTCTACAAATTTCTTAAAAATTAAGAAAATGGCTGCTTTTAAGAAAATTTTATAAACTTGAGCAATTATTTGACATTCCAATCAATATAATTTCTATCTGAAATACAGCAGAATATTTTGCTTACTGGAAATAATAAATTTAATCATTTAGCTTTCAATTAAAACTAGAAGAATAAAATTCTTCAAGAATGCCTCCCCCCTTTTTTGTTTTTTCATTTTTAAAATTTAATTTTAAAACTTAGGTATTGAAAATTCAGTGGCGATATGGTAGATTTGTTAACTGATAAATTTCCTTCTAAATGATAAAAATTGATCATTGTAATATCCTAATCTGTATTTAATGATGCCAGGTTTTATGAATTACTAATCTGTTTGCAGAGTTATTCTATTAGAAAAATTTGTTATATGAATTGAAATTTGGAATGCTTCTATAAATTTAAAAGGTAAAATTGTTTTATGAGAATTAGTCTAAACTGTTTATAATTTTATGTTCACACTTGATATAAAGTAATTTTCATTTTTTTTAAATCTAGGTATCTTCAACCATGACTTGTTGAAAGCATTTAACTTGCTTTTGCGTGCTGTTATTTAACATAATATTATAACATTTTATGTATGGAATAATACTGATGTGAAAGTGAATCAGCAAATTCTGAAATGGAAATCAAGGTTTAGAAATACTTTAGTAAAATATTTCCAGATTTCAAAATCTGTGAAAATTTTAAGTTGCTAGATATGCATTATGGTAATAAAATGAAAGTATACTGGCTATTTTATTTATTTATTTTTTTTATATTTTTTTTTAACAAAGTTACTACCCGGCAAAACTACAATAGATCATGTTAATTTAGACTTAAAATTTAATTTCTTTTTCAAAATTTGATATTGTAAGGATGAGTGTTTTCAGTTTAACAATGAGCTTATTTAAAAAAAAAAAAAAAAAAAAAAATTTATAAAGTATCTGCTGTATACAACAGTTATATAATTTGTGTTATTTTGTGTGTTTTAAACTTTTTCATATTAATGGTTTTCTAGTTTGGTTAACAAAATTTGGATGTGAATTTTTACAAATTAAAAATTTATTTTGAAGTTGGGATTTTATCCTGAAAGTACTTTTTAAAAAAGTTAGAACAAGCTATATTTAATTGGAATATGGTTTTAAACACTAGTTAATAATTTTCCTTTCAATTTCTTTTTTTAATCAAGGTAAGTAAAAATAGCATTGATAAATTTTAATGGACTAATGCGAAAATTCCCAGGCGGGGAGATTTTTATTGTGCAGTATCAAGTGTTTTTTTCTGTTGGTTTAATATATTAACTAATTGTAATGAATATAGGCTCTTAATTTACATGATCAAATTTCTACCAATAAATTTCATTGTATGTTCTTTTTGCAATAAACCACAATTTCTTTTAAACAGCATCAATTTTAATTCTGGGTCAAATTGGCTATATTAAAGTTGGCTTAACTATCTTTCTGTACCCATAATTGTAGCTGATTCTCTGTAGTTTTTATAAAATTTCTGTTTGTAAAGATTTTTTTTTTTTTTTTTTCCTTTCCTTGTTTGTTTGTTTGTTTCAGTACTTTGGTCTTCCATGCTTACATCCACTTTATTTATCATGAGTATTTTTAAAACCATTTTCTTTTTAAAACTTAGTAGTGTCTCTCTCTTTCCTGCTTCTAAATTTTATCCAATGGAAGGTAAAATTTAGTTCATTATTTTGTACATATCGATACAATATGCCATACATATGCAGCTAATATAAAAAAAGTTTGTGTATTCTTGTACATTACCTATCACTACTCCTTTTAAAATTTCACATCAATTTACAATCACTTAAAAGGATTGACTAATTTATTTGGTAATTAATAGCAGTGTCTTAAGCAATCAATAATTGATTAGATATATCTGCTCAGTTACATGATTAGTTTTGGTACATTTTCCTAAAAATGTATGTATCAGGAGATAATTTAGGATTTAGAATTTAAATAAAATTAAACATTTATTGTTATTTCATATTTTTAACAAATAACTGGATTCCTCTAAAAGTTGCTTCAACTTGGTTGTATTTGCATTTTCATACTTCCCAATTATACTAAAATAATCGCAAACATTTCTAAGCATTTTGCTCATTTAAAAACAAAACTTCCAAGTATTGCAAGCAAAAGAATCCTAATTTTAGTAGGCTTACATTTATCTTGGGCTTTGACTCTGAATAATGCTAACATAATTGTAGATGCTGTTTTTAAAGACAATTTGTTAAAAAAATTTCTCTCAAGATAGATGAATGTTATAAAAAATATATTGATCTTTTTCACTGTATTTATGCAAAATTAAAAAAAATGTTCTGCATGTTCAATTGAAAATATTTCTGATGACAGCATTTTTAAATGTAGATTTAAATAAAAACAAAAAAGCAATTTTATAGTTTTTTCAGATTTTAAAAACATATCCAAAATGATTCATGACAAAAGCTTGTTCTTTTAGAATGTAATATTTCAAATAACAATTGTTTCTATCTCCTTTCATACCATTGTTCATAAAGAAAAATGCTTAAAAATGTATTACTAGTGATCAGTTTACCTTTGCCATCAAAAAAAAAAAAAGTTGAATTTAATTTTTGCAGTTGCATTGTATAATCTCAAATTTTATTTTGCATTTTGTTAGTTCAGTACTTCCTGAATATAAAACTAAAGTAGAATTAAACAATAGATCCTGTGCATTTTATGCTTATTGTGTAAATGAAATAATTATAACATGTATTATAGTACTTATTTTAAGAGGCAATTGCAATTTAAGTGTTGCTTTAACTGATTAATGTCCACTATGAAATACAGTATTAATTATGAAAATTAAATTAAAAATCTGGTATTAAATCTAGGTTTCTAATAGTTGTATTTCTATTGCAGCACGAGGATAATTTGCTACATAGACATGGGTAGTAGATTAAGCTTGATCTTTTATAAAATAAATGCAAGATTTTTAATTTTACAGTTTTAGTTTTAATTTGATTTGGATGCACAGCTCTTCTTGACTGAATTTTAGACTCCGTATAAAAATAGGTTAACTTTCAAACGAGATTAATCTTTTTTTTTCTATTTTTTGTAATTATGTTACTTGATGTTGCAAGTGCAAGGACATGTTGGACTCAAAGGAATGCAAATAATGCAGTGTACTGCTCTTAATGGACATGTATAAAAAGTCTAAAAACTGATATCAATATTATGGCAAAAATAAAATATTGTTAGCACCCTCACAGATACTTAAATTTTTGACTTAGATTAAACTAAAATTTTGTTTTCAAAATATCTAAACTTTTAATATAGACATAGAAAGCTTGAAAAAACAAAAAAATGGTAACAAATTTATCCTGGTTGATCTTTAAGTTAACAAAATTATGACCATTCATAGTTGGTCAGAACTCAGAAAATTTGTGCAGAAGCCAATTTTAACAGTATATAACTGAAGATGCAGGCTTTGAACAAGTGAAAAATCATTAAAAATGTCATATAGGTAGTCTTGAAATAAAAAGATAATACTATTGGAATCAATTATTAGGTCTAACCAGACTAAACGGGGGAAAATTGTTCTCAAAAATGGGTAAAAACAATTAAGAGCAATTCTGACTGCTTTAAAAATTTGGGGTAACAAAACACAGCCCATTTGTCTAATGCAGGGTTAAAAATATGGAAAACACTAATACATGAAAAAAAGATTTTAACATTATTTTCTGTAACGGATTAAGAAAAAATATGTACCAAAAAAACTGTTTGCAAAAGTTGAACTAAAAAATGTATTTTTTTTTTTTTTTTTTTTTTTTTTTTTCTTCCCCTCTCAAAGAAAATGAAACCATTTCATTTTAACCTCTAAAATAGGACAGTAGAATTAATAAATAAATGATCATATTAAAAAAGGGAGGAAAAAAATTACATTTCAATGGATCAATGCCCAAAGTTAAGTTATCTAGTTTCAGAGTGTGTTGTGTGTCTCTTTTTTTTTTTTTTTTTTTTTTTTTTTTTTTTTTTATAAGAGAATGTAAATTTTTTTTATTTGATCCTCAAACCCTTGAATTAGGAAAAAAATGATGTATTACCAGCCACTAACATAAATGAATGGAATACTGGATAATTATTTTTATTTTTTTGGAGTTGGATTTCATCCACTAAAGTCTTCCAACAAAGGTTTTGGGATTTTCTTTCACAAACATATTCCTATCTTAATCCCACTGAATTGGCCAGTGTGCTTTTCTCTTTAAATTCTTGGCTTTTAAAATGCGGAAAGGAAGCACAAACTGTTAAAATAGTTGCATGATTTAAATGTGGAATAAAAAAAAAAATTAATCATGCATGAGAGAATTTAATCTTTAAGAGAAAAGATTACATTTTTGTTTACATACTAATCTTATCACAACTTCAGAAATAAACAAGTCAAATTTTGAAGATTTTATCTTGGCCTGTTTTCGCATTGTAAACTCTTGAGGTTCGTGATATCTACTTACATGTTTACATATTAAGCTTCTATCTTTAGCCAGTTTCCTTAACATGTTTAAATTAGTGCATTATTTATGACCTTGTATAAACATTGAATGGTTGAATGACTAGAAAGATCTCAAAGTTACAGAAAGAACTTAAATTATGGCTTATTGTTAACCTCATTTATCAAAAAGCAGGCTGAATTTGAGAATGCACACTTCATTGCTTAATGATTTGTCTAAATTTTTTAGTTTTAGTACCATTAGATTTATATACATGTAAATATGGCTATTGCAATGTGCTTTATTTCAATAATTTGGCATTAGTAGTTTCCCCATAATTGTTACTGAAACTGTTTGCTTGTGTAATCTTCATTGAATTGTTCCCTTTTTCTCAACAGCCATGTATATTTGAAGTTATTTTTCATAAGAATAAAGTATTAAACTTTTTGTCTTACTGAATTGGAATTTGAAGTTACTTTCTTTTTTAAATAGTGATAATTTTTAGTGTTATGATTGTCTCACTATTATATAAAATTTTGTATTCTCATTTTTCTAATTTTGATTTTGTTTTCCTTTCTATGCTCTGCACAAATATTTTGGACAACTTGAAATTTAAAATATTGGAAGTAAACTTTCAAAAACTGCATTCGACCCAAAAAACAAAATGTTTAATCAATTATAGCTTGATAGTCTTTAGTCTATCAAAGCTGCAAACCTGGGATAAATAAACTACTTTGAAAAAGTGAAATGAATGAAAATTCTAAGAAAGGATGTTCTAAAATTCCTTAACTAAAAAAAACAAAAAAAAAAACAAAACTGGATGTTTATGACCCTATTTGATGTTTATGACCCTATTTTAATCTAAATGAGTTTTTAATACAAATGTACTTTTGTTCCTTCTTTCAGATGCCTGGGCAGTTTGGTCCAAATCAGATGGTATTTAATCAAGTCATGTCTGGATCACAAGTTGTCCATCAGCAACAACCTACACCACAACAACCACCACAACCCCCGGGGCCATCCCCTCCTGGCCACTCTCCTCAAGCTCCCCTTCCTAATCCTCAACCTCCAACATCAGTTTCACAACAACCAACACAAACACCCCAGTCCCAGCCATCTCCCCAGCCACCACCACCACCACCACATACATCTCAACCATCACCAATGCAAAATCAGTCTCCTCAGCATAATCAACAAAATAGTCCTCAGGTTAGTATCTTTGAAATGTTCTCTCTTTCTCGTATATAAAATCCCTCTTTTATATGAGTACTCAGGCATTTTTATTTTCTATATCTTTAACGTTTTATATGAAGGTGTTGTAGATTTTGTAAGTGAAACTTTAGTAAATAGTTTCAGATTTTTATATATATATGCATACACTATGGATGCTTTTACAGTAATGACCCCTATTTATTTGAAGCTGCAGTAGATACCAAGAGTACAATAACATCATTGAATAGATAGCATTTTTGGCAGCAAAGCACTCCACATTGATTACGTTTTTGCCAGTGATGAACAAGAACCTGCATATTAAACTCATAAATGTAGATAGCTGTCTCTCGCAAGCATCAGTGAATGTAAATGTGCACAATTTTTTTCTGAAAGGAGGATATCGATATACTTACTTCCTATGTGCTTCCATGTCAGATATCATTTTGCTAGAGTTCTGTTTAGCTGTTTTTTAATAAGAATTATTAGAGATTTATAATTTATACCTCTATCACCAACACTCACTTATAGGGTGATCCCCCCCCAACAGAGATATATATATATATATATATATATATATATATGTTAGTGTCAAAAATATTGGTAAAAAAACATTGTGATATATATGATTGAATTAACACATACCATCTTCATTAAAATTTAAAAAATGATTATCCATTTTTCCCTCTCCAGTTTAAAAAAAAACAAAAATGGTGCTTATTACCAGTTAAGTTGATAATTTCTGTCAATGTCAAGAATTCCTTGAATTGAATGAACCACTTGTTTTTTTTTTTTTAATTCAAAATGGATAAGGGCTGAGGATTTATCTTATCTGTACATTTGATTGCCTCCATTCAACCACCTAGTCTGCAGTTGATTGTTTTAATATATCTCTTAATCTTTTGCAATGTAATGTTACTCATCTGATTAGTGTTTACCTGTCTAGACTGACTCGCCATTAAATTTTATAAATCCACTTTATATTTTCATATTTCTGATTGAAACACGATTTTTTTTTTTTTTTTTTTTTTTTTTTTTTTTTTTTTGTTAAAAATAGATCCCGTATTTCTATGGTCTTTTCTTATTGAAGCTGTTAGTTAAACATTTGGACAATTGGAACGGAAATATGAATACTCAAAACTTGTAAATCACAGTTCAGTAAAACAGTTTAAATCTTTTCTTATGTTATTCTTCCTGAAAGTAATTTTTTTCCTCTATTAAAAGGAGATTAATACTTGTAGATAGTTTTTGTAATTTTTTTTGTTCCCTTTGCTTTTGTTGTATATCTAAACCACCTACAAATACCTTAATTTCAGAATGCCAACCGGTCTCATGGCAAAAAAAGCAGTGATGATAGTGAAGGAATGGTAAGTAATAATCAGTTGTATATCTCTGCAAAAGGCTTTGAACAATTTAACTTTTTTTTTTTTTTTTTTTTTTTTTTTTTTTTGCACAAGGTATAAAGCTGCATTTAGCTATTTTCAGAAAATGTACACTTAAATTTTTCTAGAAGGAAAACATTTGATTAAGGAATAGTCTGAGTCACATTTTGTATTGTGTAGATTTCAAAATAGTGAGAAGCTACTTTTGATGCTATTGGTGGCTATTTTCACCACATGGGCATATTGTTCTTTTCAGCTCGGAAATATTCTCTTTACTATAAAAAAAAAAAAAATTCAAGAAATATGACTAATTTTTTATTCTTCTGATGGAGATTGGTTTAGCACAAAATATTTATCAAATTTCATGAATGCAATGCTGTTTGTCATTATTATTATATGTAGAACTGTATTTAGATTTTCTCTTGTAACTAGAATTTTCTTAAAAATAATGATTCCTGTCCTATTCTATGCACAACTACGATATCATTCTCAGAAAAAGAAAACTCAGCAGCCAGTTATTTTTGTGGCAAGCAAGGTAAGTGTTTTGGGCTCGGCTGCAATTATCAGGAGTTTGTGATATGGTCTCTGTCTCATGGCTGTTACATATTTATCAGCTTCTTTGAGAATTTCAGTTGCATTTACTTGAAAAAAAAAAAAAAAAAAAAAAAAAAAAAAAAAAAAATTCGGTAACCTGAAATACCTCCAAATCTCGAGTTAACTGCTAATGAATTTGACTATTGTTTGTATTTAGGAGTTTAAAGCAAGCCAGATACATAGTGGGCACCAAAAAGTTTTTAGCTCGATCTAAAAGTCCTCTCAAAAAAAAAAAAAGTGATGTTTTAATCATTTGGTGAAGTGGGTTGGGCTCTGCATTTAAAAAAGATAAAGGTTTAACTTGTTTGAAAAACTGATTCAAGGGAGCTAATCATGAAGTTAGCTACTCTGTAAAGGAATGAACCTGACGTGCATGCATGTTTGTTTATTTTTATTAAGTGGATTTTGTTTTTTACCTCCCATTGTTTCAAAGTGAACATTCTCTTCCTAAATGCTATTTCTTAAACTTTCAATTAAATTGAAATATTTGTTTTAGATTTGAATTGATCCATTTTCTTTATAAATTTTGTCTTTGTTTTAATTAAGAAATTCTTTAAATAATTCTTCTCATTAGTTTGTAAACATCTCATTTTGATTTCAGTATTTACCAAAATGATACAATGAATTTTTAATAATGTAGTTTAATAACATCCTAATGAATAGCAATTTGCAGATCCGTTGTAAACTCAGTTTTTTTTTTTTTTTTTTTTTTTTTTTTTTTTTTTACAACAACCAAACCAGATGTGTTTTTTCATGCTTGTTGTATTTCTTTATTTTTAAAGATGTTTGTGGCAGAGATTGAGCTTTTTTTGTTATGATTCAGTTAAATGGTTAATATTGAGCAATGTTTTTTTTTTTTTTTTTTTTTTTTTTTTTTTTTTTAGATGTGCTCATAATTCATTCTGGCTTTTTTTTATGCTTCATTTGATTACTTTGGAGTTTTCCTTTTCTGTCATCACAGCTTGGTGCAGAGAAAAGGATTTTTAGTTTTTACTGTTAGACTAGACTTTAGTTTAAATAATGTACTTGAAATAAATTCTTTGCTAGAAACTGTTCACTGCTTGATATTGCATGAATTTTGTCCTCCAAGATATATTTTTTATCACTATAATTTGTTTGAATTCAAATCTTGTTAAGAAAAAGGCAATGTCTGTTTGTTTTTTTTTTTTGTTTTTTGTTTTTTGTTTTTTTTTTTCCTCCTCTCTCTCTCTCTCTCTCTCATTTTTTGTTGACTCAAATATTACCACTATTGTTTAATAAAATAATTTTATTCAATTTATGCAATACTTATAAATACACACTGGTATAAATACCTCCCATATAATAGTAAGGCATTAGTAGTAATGGCTTGTTGATTTAGCTAATGCCTTACCATTATGTGGTAGGTATTGCTGCTGCACACTATGAATTATTTTTAACATTCCTTAAACACTACTCCTCAGGTTAATTAATGTGGGATTCTCTGTAATCAAAACCCTAAATATAACCAGAGTTTATCTGGTAATAGTAATGCTCGTAGGTCCAACAAAGGGTTCCCTCTTGTCCTTTCTTGCATGTACTGGGAGAGGAAAGGAACAGTAAACATCCTGCTCCTGTGATGGAAGTTTTTTTTTTTTTTTCCTTTGAAGCATTCTTGTGGTAATATAAATTTTCTTGTTGGCACAAAAGAAACAATAGTTGCTTTATATTTTGCTTCAAAAAATAATTCAAATGGGAGTTAGAAATGAAAGTGATTTTTTTTTTTTTTTTTTTTTTTTTTTTTTTTTTTTTCCTAGTGTAGGAAATGAAGGCAATGATGAATCAAAAGGTAAAAAACTAAATAGGTCTTTAAACACATTCTCTTGTTTGCTCCTCTTTATTTACTTTGCACAACACAGCAGTTACAGCTTTGACTAGCTATTTGAGATGTCTCTACCAAATATTTTGCTTGCTCATAAATAAAACATTGTCTTAAAGCTTCGGTAAACTAGCTGGTTGAGTTTCTCTGTTCGTCAAGTAAATTGATAGCTGTCTGTAAAGCTTTTTCTTCTGTTGTTGCTTATTTATATATTGTCTCTTGATTATTTAAATTTTATTTTCCTGTAACTATAAAAAGCTAGCTAGTCTTTTATGAGTAAAAATTGGATCAATTTTTGGCAAAGTTTCAGCTCTGGAACAGGCCAGTCAAAGAGGCATCTCTAAATTGACAGCCACTTGATAAATGGGCAATGATATTGTCCCTTATTGCTTATTTAAGGGAATGGAATATGCAAAAGATCAAAATGACTCATTAAAATACAGTATTATCTTAATTTTAATGATTTAATGACATTGGAGAAATTTGGAAATGTTCAGTTAATGATTTGAATAAATCAAGTAGAGAAAGGAGCAAAATAAGAGGTTGAACAACTAGTGATAGCAGACAGGTTGGTTAAGTTGGCTGAATGTCAGTTTAGACTTGCTGTCGACTTGTGTATGTATTTTGTGATGAATAGCAGCAGGCATTTAAGCCAGCTAAAGCATGTTGCAGAAGGAAGGGCTGTTGCCATAGTTAACTGATCCTGTTACCAATGACCTGAAGGATATTTTGGGATCCTATTATGAGAAGATTTTGCAGTGATAGTACAGAAATGTTTACTCCTTTAAAAATAAGTAGTGCCTCTGTTATCGAAATCTGTTCATTGGAGACAAATGGTTAATTTTTGTATTTTTATTAAAATTTAATGATGGTAATCTATAATTACTACCATCTTTTTCTGCATTTGTATTTTTGCATAATGTCTATAGGAGGTAAGTTTTTAGAATAGTTTTTTTTTTTTTTTAATATTAATGCAGTGGCTTAACATTCTAAGTTGGTACATAATTAAGTCATAATCAGTTGTTTATTGAAAAAGTCTTTCAATCACATTTTTTCCTTTTAATGTTCAACTTATTGAATTCGATTTAATTTTTTTATTTTCATGTACAGGAACAAGAATTGTCCACTAATTTTTGTTTGGTTCTCTCTCTTTCTCAATTTTCTTGCAATAAAATTTTTATGAAAAATTACTTGTACATATTAGATAAATTCTTCACAAATTTAAAACATTTAGAATAATGTTAACATCAGTTTTTTTTTTTTTTTTTTTTTTTTTTTTTTAAACAAGGATTTTAAAGTTTCATATTTTTGAAACCATTGAAAATTCAGAATCTGACTTTTTTAAATTTACAGTTTTTACAATATACTTAAACATATTTGAAAATGCTTTCTTTCACATATTTAAAGAAAAATATGTTTAAATTATTACAGTAACAAAAAAGCTATTGCTATATTAGGTACATGGAAATCTTTTATAATGTGTGTATGTTTAGAATTTAAGGAAGTAAATACTTTTGAGTTAGAATAATACCTTGTATCATCTTGAATCTGCAACATACAGGTATTTTCAAATTATCCTTTGAATTTCATATCTGTCACAGCTAGATAAACAGAAATCAACCCTTTACTCTAAACATTTCAAATTTAAAAATATAATTGACATTATTTTCTGCTTGAAGGGAAGTCGGTAAACCAATAATAGTTTATGCTGATTATAATAGGATTTATGTAATAAGACTGTTTACATTTAAAGATTGATTTTGCTTTTAACCACCACATTAACTTTGAACAGTTCACTGGGTGTGGGGGCGGGTCTGATACATCATTATGGATCTTTTATAGAAAATTGACAATTTGTTGAGTAAGGTAAGGTATTTCGTAATTTCTTTTCAATCTTTAGCATTCCCCCCACCCCTGGTAAATATTGGCTCTCAATGTTCAACCCACCTTAACCAGTCTCCTGCATACTCTGCTATATGATGGCATTATTTGCAAATAATGCAAGAAGTCATACAAATAGTGAGAACTGATATTTACGGGACAGGTTTTGAATGTATTGAATGTTAAAGGTTAATCAGCATTGAAGCTTGAATTTATTCTGCTGTATAAACAAACTCTTTATCTTGGTTTGAATGAAAATTTACTTAGAATC
This sequence comes from Acanthosepion lycidas, assembly GCA_963932145.1. NCBI lineage: Eukaryota > Metazoa > Mollusca > Cephalopoda > Sepiida > Sepiidae > Acanthosepion > Acanthosepion lycidas. Next base: position 55,868,932 of record OZ010607.1, on the reverse strand, counting down.
TTTGGCCTACAATTGCCTAGTATTAGAAGTGAATTCCAACCAAGTTACAATCTGATTTCATTCCTAGCTGCTCCTTATTTTAGAACCATGACTTCATAACTTCTACTATTTTTCAAGACTTGACATTAGCATTGTGTTTATTTATGTACTTTTTTTTTTTTTTTTTTCTTTTTTTTTTTTTTCTTTTTTATTACAAGAGATTTATATTCAGACTAATTTTCTCATTTCTGTTATCACAATGTCTTGGCTTTGTTATTCCAGGTAACCAGGGAATTTTAAACTGAACCCTTTTAATAGGAGGCAGATTTTGTTCTGTCTAGGAATACTTTTTTTATTTAATCGTTCTACATAGAAAGTGGAACACAAGTTATCTACTCTGCAGATAAAATAAAGGCATAGCTGAAAAAGGCCTTAGGACAAAAAAGCCGAAACATAACAAAGATGCATAAATTATTCTGAATGTAAATAATGTAATTGGTTAACTTAGATTCCTCTCTACATTTTCTTCCATATTTACTACCAAATCTTTCATAAGTAATCAACTTATGCCAATTTTATTGACTACTTGAACTATTATGATTTAACTTCCAGGAGCTCTCCTCTTTTGACATTGAATCCTCTGCTTTGAATGATTTTATCAGGAAACACTTTTTTTTTTTTTTTTTTTTGTTCTCATTGTCATAAAATTACACTGGGATATATGTAAAATTCCTCACCAGTGCTCATGAATTTATAAATTTTATTCCTCCTATCTTAAATTTTTATTTCTTCAATTTTATTAATTTTATTTTTAGCATTTAAATTCTTAAATTAAAGGTTACTTAGGCAGTGAACATTCTGCTTTAAATATAGCAGTTTTTTGGAAACCTCTTGACAATGTATTTGCAAACTGGTAAAATGTTCCATATTAAATGCAAATCTGCTTGTGGATTTTGTGAATCCTTTACCTACTTAAGTTTTGTTTTGATGCTATTATTAGTTGGTTTTCTGTAAATTTTAACATAATCACAATCAAAAGTATTAATCTTATATTGAAGCTTAACTTAGAATAAAGGTTTCATTTATTACATTTATATTCCTAAGTTTCTAAGATTTATTCATTAGTGAATGCTGATGTTACTTTTTTTTTTTTTTTTTTTTTTTTTTTGTGTGTGTGCGCGCGCGTGTGTTCTATCATTCCCCACCCAATTATATGCAAATATTTTGAGTCTGTAGTGAAACGACGACCTAATAATTAGAAAAGATGAAAGAGCCTTTTATGAATATTATAATGAATTACCAAAAGATACTTGGGCAACATTACTATTGTCACTGGATTGTTAAATCTTCTGCAATATCTGGAAGCATTTTTTATAGCCCTGGAAATATTGTTTTCTACTTTTAGTAGGTGATCATCCTTTGTGATTAATTTAAGATAATTGCCAGGAAACAAAATTCATTTTGGTTTTCGTCAGTATAACTGATCAGATTTGGTATAATTTCCTCGGTTTGTTCTCAAATTGTAGTCATCTAATTTACAACCTTTCAACTAAGCTTCAGGTTTCTTTAAAAACATTGGTTTTTATATATATATATATATATATATACACACACACACTATAAGCCCTTTGGGTTTCTTTTCAAATCAGTTCAATATGAAAAGATGGGGGGGATAATTTTATTATTAATTACACATTTTAAGTATTTAAAAACTAAAAGGAGGTTCATTGTTTTACTGGGCTTCAAAATTTGCATGAAAATTTTGAGTAATAACTCAAAACAGCTGGAGTCTCTTTCAAAATAAGTATTTTTTATTTTACATATTTATTTCTTCCTCATATTTATTTTGAAATACATAATAGCAGCAAATTGGTGTACATCTATTTATTTACCATCAAGTTATGACATATATAGCCTCTTCACCTTTCAGGTAGTTGGTTATAAAAAAAAGTTCTAATGGGAATTGTATAAATGTTATAACTGTTTATTTTTCACATATATAATAGTTGGAATATAATGTACAAGTGTTTATTTACATACCCAGATTGATATTGAAAATAAATAATGAATCTTTTGGCTATGAAGATTGCATTTAAGCATGAAACGTTGACACTTGGTGTTGACCTTTGTCCACTTTTATATTTTATATATTTACCTGATAAATTTTACCCATAAATATAGCATGCCTTTAAAACTATATTCTTAATCTATATAAAAGGGAAAGCCCACTTCTCAAAATATGACCAAACAAATTTTTTACAATTATATCAGAATTTTTTAGATTTGAAATCATTATATACCTTTCCATTCAGACTAGTCTCGACCTGGTTATTATACTCATTTTGGTTATTGTATCTTCCACCCCTTTAAAGTGCTTTTCATATTTGGTAATCTTGGAAATAATTAACTCTGAGGAAACTCTTGATTTCACAACCATGAAGCAAGTCTCATTGCTGTCATAGGCCCATTTGAGGTGGTGACTACCTCAAATGGGCTTATGACAGCAATGAGACTGGCTTCATGGTTGTGAAATTGAGGATCCCAAGAGCTCAGGGTGAAAAGTTGAGATGCAAAGTGATAGGCACAGTCAAAATAGGAATAGTGGATATCAAAATGATGAGATAAGTTGTACTGTTATCATAAGGGCAATGCAGATTATTTTAAAAAAAAAACAAAAAAAACTTGATGACCCTGGAAACTGTTACAGATCCTGAATAAGGATTTCTTCACAGTGAATGGGTCCAGACAGCTAACCCATCACAGTAAGTTTCCACACACATGGTGGACTCTCAATGCAAACAACAAATGAGGGCTTAGTAAAATAAGGAGGTGCTGAACTTTTAGACTGATCACAGCTGTTTAAAATGCTTGTTTTTGTCCTATAAGAAAATCCAACATGGCCCTTGAATGAAATATTTGCTAAAAAATCCCATATCCCATTTGTCAGTAACATTTAAACCTCTCATAGAATGCAAAGTTCTCTGAGCAAACCTTTGATGTCTTGGCCATTTGAAAATGACAACATCAAGATGAAATAATGGAAACTGACCATGGAAAACACAATTATGTGCAACAAGTTTTCGATCAGTTAACTTTTAGATGTTTTCAAGCCATGTTATAGGATCCAGATGGCTATTGTTTGTACATGGAATTATTCTCTGGTAATTAATCTTCGATTTGGTAGTGAAAAATGTCACTCGGGATTAGCATTAAAAAAAAAAAAAAAATGGCCTTTTTTTTTTTTTTTTTTTTTTTCTCCACTTCAAAAAAAATTTTTTAGGCTTGAATCTTTTCTCTTTAATTTGGTGTGAACATGATTGAATAAAAGGGACCGCTATATGACCCCATGGAGGGAAATATGAAAGACGTGCGAAGAACAATGTCGGCTGCTAAGTGTTGTTGTCATCACCAGGGGTCATGAGGTGTTACAAAACACATCAAGCCATTGTTCAAATAGGTTTGAAAAAAAAAAAATTATTTCCTTGTTTTTTCACTCTTTGCTCTTATCTTGTAAGTGGTGGGCTTTACAAGCTGATGACAGCTTGTTCAATGTTTATCACTGACTGGCTGGTAGGCCTTTGACCCAGACATGTCGGTCAATTGGTTAAATTTTCCTTATCACTGCTATAAGCTCCTGGCTTCTGGTGGTCAGGAATTGTGGATAAATCTTTTGCTTTTTACTAAAGATTTCCATGGCCGGGTGTCAATTTTTTTAAATCCCTGGCGGCTATATAATTGACTTTCCCCCCCAGGAATGTTGTTTTCCTTCAAACTCTCAATTTTATGTCTGGAATAGTTTGATTATGATTTAGGCTTTCTGACAAAATGACTTAACCATTTTTGTGATGATTTTTACTTGGGATAGAAAATTTTTACAAGAGAAAACCTGAATTGACTTTAAGTTTAGAGGGGCTATAGGAACCTTCAAACAGCTGTGTGATGGAACATGTGGTTGAGCCATTTTGCTATCCATTTTAGGATCCATTGCCACATGTTTCCACAAGTGGACAGCAAAGCCTGCTTTACTGTGCAACAAAGCCAGTGACAGGTAAGGCTATCATTGAGAGGAGCAGCATACTGCCAACTTTCTTCACTATTTGCATACAGTTGATCCTGATGTTCAGGTCGATCTTGCTCAGACCTTTGTATAGCTGAGGAGCAGAACGAGCATCAGCTCCTTTGTTTTTTCCAGGAAAAAAGATGCTGCATCACTTCAGATTGTCTTTGTAACTCAACTTCTTGCTCGCTGAGCAGATTCCTTGTAGGTAATATCAACCCACTAATGGCTAAATGTCCATACTATGAAGAAGAAAAAAAAAAAAAAAAAATGTTTATATCAGGCCAAACTCATGGTGATCAAGCTATATACACACTGATCAGCATTAGAAACTCCCTTTAAAGTAAGAATTACTTTGCAAGTATGAAATTAGATGATCTCGGGACCAGAAAAGAAAAATCTGTCACAGACTGTTTGCATCTCAGATTCAGAAAATCTATAGTCCATACAACCCAAACCAAAAGCACATTGGTGATATCTCTTGAACCAACCCCCACATTGAGAGAGAGCATGACCAAAAACTGTGCGT
>OZ010607.1:55841867-55861867 GCA_963932145.1 Acanthosepion lycidas | reverse complement strand
AATCCTGTATACATGGGCTTATTGCAAAAACAACTTTCATTGTATGTTGGGTGTTTACTTCACTCTTAAACATTAATAAGGATGACAATTTTATTTGAATTTTTAACAAAAAAAAAATAAGTAGCTATAAAAAAGCTATTAAAGTCTGCAGTTTTATAAGTTTGTATTTTGGCATAGGAATCTTGCTGGAATTGTATTCAACGCCTGTTGATTACATAAGTGTGGGCAACTTTTTAAATTTCAGCTTGTTTACATAGATACTGCTAACTAAATTTTTCTATATTTAATAAGAATCTTGAGAATTTTACTACTGTATTATCTATTTGTACAGCATTTGCTTTTAAGTTACTCCTGAAAATTAGGTTGGTGCGAAAATAATGTCGTTTTCTCACATGTTACTATGTGAGAAAACATTATTTTTGCACCAACCTAATACTTGGCATGTTTGGCTGCATGATGACTATCAAGTGTGTTATATTAACTGGTCTCAAATGCTTTTGAATGTGATGATTTGATCACTTTAATGCTGATCTGCATTATTCAGAACTTAAATGATTTAGAAAAATAACAAAAATCTTTCTGTGCTTTTCTAAACTGTCAGTATAATTGTCAATGTTTTTAAAAACTTTAATAAAAGTTTTACATTTTAAGTATTTGTAATATGGCTGGGTATTTATTTTTGCTTTTGAATTAGTTGGAGTCTTCCAAAATAAACTTATTTTAAAGATCTCAAATTTTTATTCTATATACATGCTATAAGAAAGATAATAAAATGTGAAAATGTTTGTTCACTTTTTAAAAAGTAAGAAAATGAAGAAAAATATTTTCATGAATTCTAAAGTTAATGCTTGAGTATCTGCAATTTTCTTAGGCTTTGGTCAGCATATAATGCCTCCTCCAGTTGGCCCTAATCAGATGTACAACACTGGGAATAAACCAATGGCAGGGATGAATGCTGTAGCTGCCTCAGCCTCTCAGATGGGAGGCCATTTTAGCCAGTACAATTCCCAGTTTCCTGGTGAGTAATCAGTTTAGTTCTGTAGCTTAAATCTTGTCCCTTGCTCCTCCCATTGTTCCTTTAATTTTTAAAAATTGAATTAAATACATATTCTAACCACTTATTTTCAGATGTGTGGAGACTGGAGTTGTAGCAGATGATGTATTTGTCATACCCTTGTTTTAAATGAATTAATATATGCTAATCATTTTTAACCCATCAAAGTTACATCATCCCAAAATGCTAAGTGTGTGTGTGTTTATTTTTATTTTTACTTTTTTTTTATATAGGAAGATGCTCCAATTTATATTGTCTCTTTCTATATGAGTACTTATTTTGAAATACCTTTGATATCTCTTTGTAAATGCTGCATGTAAGAAGAAAACCTTAGCATTCAATAATTTTTTTTTTTTTTTTTTTTTATTTCTTCACTTCGAAACAAAGGCATGTTTAACATGGGGATTCAATCATGACAATATATATATATATATATATATATATATTAGATGCATGGATTGAAAGATGGTTTAAATTTTAGGATTGTCTTACAGTAGACTGTTTATGGCATTTAAATTTCCTTAAAATGTTTGTTTCTTGCATGTGATTAATAAGTTTCTGCAGGCTTAACAAAAATTAAAATTTTCAAGCTTAATGTGTTGTTTTTTTTTTTTTTTTTTTTTTTTTTTGTGTGGTTCATCTTTTCAAAAGTTATGGTGGTCCTGTGTGATTAAAACCATATATTTTCATATAATTTGTTATATGGGGAAAATTGGTATGTTATAGGACCAACTAAATTTTGTGCATTTGTTTCTCTCTTTACATGTGTGCAATTATCCAGTTCAATTTAGTTTATCCAAGGAAATTTAGGGAAATCCTTAATCAATTTGTTTTATATCATTTGAAATGAGATTGCAAAATAAATGCTGCAATGACTTATATAGTTGCAGAAAGCTACAAAAGAATTGAAAAATGTTTTTACCTGTGGCCTAACACCAGTTTTGTGTCAGCATTGCAATGTTATGTAAATTATATATGGAAAAAAAAGTTAATTGAAAGAACGAGTTATCATTTGAGTCAGTATTGGCAAGATTTCAAAATATATGTGTGTGTGTGTATATATATATATATATATATATATATATATATGTGTGTGTGTTTGTTTAAGATGCAGAAAATCAAATACCCCACTGCAGCATAGTTGAGAACCCAACTTTTTTAATTCTCATCCCCTCCACACAGACAAAAACACTCTTTAAGTTAGGAATTTCATTCTGCATTTGTAATTCTATTAAGGGCTAAAGCTATTGTTTTATTTTATATTTCTTTTCAGTTACATTACTAAATTCTCAAGATCTTCAGTGGCCACATGACAAAACTTTCAAAATCTTGTTCATTCTAAGATGGCTTTTATTTAGTAGGATACCTATTTTATTTACATAGAGAAGTGATGTTTGTATCATTCAACTGCTTTAAATTTGTACACACTTTTGTGATGCTTATGCTGAACCAGAAAGAGACAAGAAAAATTGTTTTTAATGGTTGAATACAAAATTGAACTCGGCAAGATAATCTTCAGTCCTTAATTGATGCTCAAAAATGCTCATCAGATTTGATGTCTGGTATTATTTTCCATTGTGACCTAAGTACATTGATTTTGTGACTTATTTTTAGATAACATTTTCAAAAAAAAAAATTTTCAGTCAGTTTTATACTTGTAATTGAAAAATTATTTTTCTGTGACACTTCTGAATCTTATGATAAAAAAATCTGCAGATGTTCTCAAGTAGATATCCTAAAGGACTTAAATCTCTCATTTTCTCCATCTTGCTTTCTTTCTACCTCCTACTTTCTTTTCCTTTTCCCCCCCTTAGCTTTTCACTAAACTATATTAGCAGTCTCATGTTTTCATTTTTGCTTCTTCCTCAGTCGGTGATCTGCTTTAGATTTGCTTTTACCTTTGACACAATCTTTCCTTTGCTTCTAGGAAGTTTCCATCGACAACAGAACCCTGCAGGGATGCAGAATTATTCCCAGCAAAATGTGTACAATGGACCCAACCAAATGAGCTCCTTATCTGGAGGATCTTTGTACAGTAGTATGCCTATGAATAGAAATATGTCCTCACAATCTAACTACAATAGTGCAAGCTATCCACAATCTGGGAATATGAACTCACAGTGTAGCAATTATAACAGTCATAGTAGTTCTGCAGTTCCTGGTGGACCACCTCTTCATGGAGGACCAAGTTCAAACCATTCACTGAATTCCATGCAGCAACCACCACCACCACAGGCCTCACCTCTTCCCTCACATCCTCACCCTCCCCATCAGAGTGCTGGGAGTGCTAACAACATGAGCATGTCACCTGGTGGACAGTGTGCAACACCATCCATTGTACCCGGAGTGAAAGGTGCACATGCAGCAGCCCAGGCAGCCATGATTGCAGCTGCCAATACTGCTGCTGCTACACGTACACATCAGCTGCGAACAGGAGCCTCTGCCGGCCAGCCACCACCACCCAGGATGTACCCTCCTCCAGGAATGGGACCTGGTGGCCCGTCATCCTCCCACCTTGGACCGATGAACTTTTCACCTGCCATCAACAACATTCCTAGTTCATCTGGTGGTCAGTTTCCCTCTTCAGTGTCTCAAACATCAGTGCCTAACTCTATGACTCAGCAATCAAATTCTTGTAGTCCAGGCAGTCCCTCTGCGGCCAGTACACAAAGTTCCAACACCGTTAGTGCTAATTCCAATCGAACATTGGACTCTATGAAACAAACGGTCCCTTCAATGTCTAAAGAAGGATGCTTACCAGCTAACTGTGGCAGCAATACTAGTGCAATGATTCCACCACCAGTCAGCTCAGGTATGGATGGCATGGTAATGCCACCACAAAATAATTGCACAGAGGAAGGAAAGCCTGTTGATGATAATGGTGATTGTAACAGTGATGGCAGTAGTAATCGCCTCATCATGGCTGGCAGTGCAGAGTCATCTGGTGTCCCAAGTTCAATTCCACCAGCAGTACGCCATAGTCCTGCTGCCACACCTACTTCCTCTTCAGTGCCTGTCAGCCAACATGTATGTGCAAGCAGTCAGGGTCCTAATTTGAATAATTTATCCCTAGATGACAGTCACAACACAACCACTTCTACTGCAAATTCTAGTGCAGGTAACCACTGCTTTGGTCTTGTCTTCCGCACAGCTTTTGCTTCTGTTAGTCTGGCCGCTTGTTGGCCTTTTCTTTTACTCTTCCTATATCAAATCTTTTCATATTTTTTATTTATTTTTTTATTTTTTTTTATTTATCACATTTTCATTTTGTTCCTCAGATTTACTCTTCATAGCAACAGCTTGTTCAGATAACAGCACTCCTATTTTGTAAACTTGTATTGTCATTTAACAGTTTACTTTGTATCAAAAAAAAAAAAAAAACAAAAAAAAAACTCCCCACCCTATCATTTTTTTTTTTTGTCTTTTGTTTTTAATCATGCACTTTTGTTAGAAAAAGTTGTCTTGCTTTGCTTTAATTGTATCTTTTAAACATGCCTTAGTTTTGTATTTTATTTGTTTATTTTATTTTTTTTTTATTTTTTTGTAAACTGCTTACTATGTTATCTTTTTCAAGGTATCTTGTTGTATTTCCTTTTTTGTTTTGTTGATAAAACAGTGGGTGCATGTAATGTTGTACAGTTATTTGTTACATAATTTGTTAAATTTTTAAAATTTTTTATTAGGAATAATTACAGAAGCACTGAACTTAATATTTGTAATAAATATTATGGATCTTTTCAGGGAAATAACTAAATCAAATTATTAAATCTGTTATAATAGCTAGTTATAATCAGTATAAAAAATGATTTAATTTTATTTACTCTAAAAAAAAATTAAAATAACATTTTGAAAATTATCTACACAGATTGTAAAACTATAATTTGTACAGCTCTCATAACATCATACTTTGGATCTTTTATATTGAATTATTCTTAGGGTTTTATGACAATTTTTTTTAATTCCATTTGAAAAATATAAAAAAATCAGGAGCCTCAAATTTAGATTGTGGAGCATTTAAAATTCATTTACCATAATCTACAGTCCATTAGTTTTAGTTGGCAAATGACTTGCAGTTTTAGTTTACTTTGAATACATCTTTTTAACTAAGGAACCTTTTTATACTATAGGATAAGAATTTTCCTTGCCTTCACTATCTGTCATTGTTTGTGGTTGCTTTCTGTTCTCTAGCACAAACTTTTTTTTTTTTTTTTTTCTTTAGCCACAAATGTTCTCTGATAAAAGCTTTTATCAGCTTGTCTTTTTCTCACTATTCTTGTCTAAACTTCTCTTCTATGACTTCCCCCCCTCTGGACAGCCCAACTATACCATGTATTATTCAGTGCAGTTTATGCAATTTCTTTGAGTTTTAAATAAATTTGAAAAAAAAATTCTTGCTTATTTGCACACTTGTTTTAAAAAAGAAAAGTTTTCTGTTGACAGGATTTAAAATTCAAATTTTTCCTCATTTATTTTTCAGTATTTTACTAAAGTTCAGCATTGTTTATAACCAATTTCACTAACTGATCCTTATTAGAAATAATAAAAAATGAAGTTGCAAGGAAATCTTTACCTTTGTGAAATTTGCATGTATAAACAATTCCCTTCTCTTGATACAAAAATTTGACTATTTGCTCGGAAGTTGAACTGCTCAACTGCATGGTGGTAGTTAGTGTTCCTTGCATGTTAATGTTCCTTGTTAAATAATTTTTCTGAATGGTCATAAGTGAAAAAGGAACATTCAACTTTTCAGTTGACAATTTTGCTAAATTATGCTTTATGCAGTAAATTGTCTTTTGAACCTCTTTTATTCCACTTTTAAATTAAGTTTGTTTATTCTTTGTGCATATGCACAGGCATAATTACCTGCAGATGTTTGTGATAATTAAATAAATTTCACTAAACATTTTAAGTTTTCTTTTGCAAAACAGTCTGTAATACTTTTCATTGTTTCTAATTTATTAACAAAGGTATTAAAGTTTTTATCTTTACTTAAAATAACTGGATTTTTTTTTTATTTTTTTTTTTCACTATATGCCTTTTCTTTAAATTTTAGGATTGTTGGATTGGTAAAAAAAAAAAAAAAATTTCTGCACTCTGTTTTTCTTTGTACTGATTTTATTTTTTTTTTATTGGCTTTGTCTTGTAGGTAATACAGCTACCATGGTTACACAGGCAATCACAGCGCCTGTCACCAGTGTTGTGGAATCAATGAGTAATGACAGCCAACAGGATCTACTTTCAACTTATAGCATTTCACCAATGGTCAATTCTACTTCAACAGGAGCACCAATGTCAGCTGATGAGCCACCTGAGAAGAAGAAAAAAGTTAGTCTAAATAATTTTAAAAAATTTTGTGTTAAATGAAGATGTCATGAATTTACTGAATATTTTATCTTATTAAATGATTCCTAGACTTTTGAAAATCTGTTAAATTTATCCAAAGCACATGAAAAACATACAAAAGGCACACAATGCCCTTTGCCCACACATTTAGATGATTTTACAGTGTTAGTTTACTTAAATATTTAATTTTTAGCTTTTAAAAGGCAATAAAAAAAAAAAAATTCAGTATTTATTTGAATAAGACATTTTCTGTTTTACTTTACAATAAACTATATAAACTCGGTCCTGGAATTAATATCAATCACTTGAAATATTCTAGTAGTTATTAGGTTGGTGCAAAAATAATGACATAATAATGTCGTTTTTTGACGTTAAAAAAATGTCAAAAACGACATTGCGTCATTATTACCAACCTAATATGAATAGCTCTTTAAGATAAATACAGGATTCTCGTGCCTTGGTTATTATAAAATAGTTTTGAACACTATTTAAAAACATAATACTAATAATTCTTATTCCTTAGTAATGAACTTTTGCATTTAATTGATATTTATAATATTCTTTGGTTGAAAAATTGTATTGTCAGGAATTTTTATGCAAGTCAATGTTTTTATAAGCTGATATTAAACCCACTGGTATTGGTAAAAACTTTCTGGATGCATTTATATAAGCAATATATCATGTTTTGGGAGATGTCAGATTTTTTTAAAAATTTTATTCTATTTTTTATTTTATTTATTCTATTTATTTTTTTTTTTTTTTTTATTTTTTTTTTTTGTAATTAAATATGTGTTTGCTAAAAAAATTTTTTAACACACTCTACCATTTTCCTTTTATCCAATGTAATTCCAGGATGTAGGTGATCATTAATCTTCAAATTCCTTTATTCTCCATGATTTGCCATGCATTCTTGGGAAACATAGTGGAGTGATTTCTGTTGCCTTCTCTGTGGGTTGGAATTCATTAATTTTAATGTTTCTGTTTCACTTTTTAATATTACTTTCATCATTTTATTGCTTCCAAATTTTCTTTGCTTGAATATTTTTTAATCTTTTAATGATGGGGCAAGTTTTCTATTTGATTAATATTTGGAGAAGTTAAGAGCCATTCCATTAATTTGGTGTCTTTGAAACCATTTTTGGCAAATATTTAACTTTGGGAATCATTCTGCATTAATATAATCTATAGCTAAAACTTTCATTCAAGAACTCTTCATTCACCTTACTATCTTCAATTTTGAAGAGACCTATAGTTTTATTGTCTGTAATACTAATCCAAAATATTCCCCACTTCCCAATGCTGTTGATGGTTTCCATGAAGGACTCAATCTCTATCCTAGCCATATGGTTCAGCCAGTGTAACCCTACATTCCTTATTAAGAATTACCTTTGAGATATCAGTTTTCATGTCTGTCTTTGCCTAACTCACCCATTCATTATATTTATTTAAAATGTAGTTGGTTGCATTTTTATTAAAATATTCATTTTTTTTTTTTAACTCTGCTTACATTCATAATACAGCTTCTTTTAAAATTTTTCTTGTTGCTTAGTCTACCTTTATGCCAATCCTCTTAGATGTTCTATGGTCTTTTTGTGACATTTTTCAAGTTTTTTTTTTTTTTTTTTTTTTTTTTCTCCATCATCACAAAGTAAGCTTGGCTGGCCATGTTCAGTGTAGTGAGAGGCCTATCTAACAAGGTGTGACAGTTGAGAGGAACAGTAAGATGGCCCAAGATGATGTGGAAGGATGCTTTTCAGGACAGGGAAAGATTGGTCTAGAACTGGTTGGTGCAAATGATAGGCATATGTAGAGTTAAACTGAGATCCTCTGTCAGCAGAACCCACCTTGCTTTGTACAAGATTAATCATGGTCCTGCCCCAACAAAATAACACAGCTGTGATGCCAATGATTTTTTCTTCTAGATAACTGTGATTACCAGTATTGTAACCCTCACTCAGTAACCACATTTTTTTTTTTTTTTTTTCTTTTTCTCTCTCCCCCCACTTTTTTTTTTTTTTTACATGGATATTTTCTTATGACTCATGGCAATCTTATATGAAAAATTTCAATAACCATACTATTGTATATATTTATTAAGTAGAATAATAAAATTTACCACTACCAAATAAGTTATTACAAATATTTGTAATAAAAGCAGATATTAGAAACTAAAATTCACATGGTATACTTATATAAATGACTATATCCTGGAAATTTTACTAACTGTGGTTGGTTAATACCTCTTTTATTATGGAAACATTGATTTGCATAATGAAATTTGAACAATCTTTTTCTTAATCAACACTTTTTTTTTTTGTTAATTCTTTTCCTTCTTTCTTAAGTATAATTTTATTTTCTTCTATAAGGCTTAAATTTCTAGCAAGGATTGCATTTAAAGCACACATTGTATAAATATCTCCGTTATCAAATACTTAATACACTTGTTCTGTATTACCATTTAATGAATTTGTGGTGGTTTGTGCGTGATTAGTATAAAATGTAAAACTTGAGTCAAAACTTTCTCCCACAATTCATCTGCTTTAATTCAATAGGCATTTTAATTGCCTATTATGAGTATCTGGAAATGTTTTAACAAAATTTATTTTGTATGTTAAAGTATATTTCCTTCAATATAGATTTGCATGTGTGTTTAAAATTGCCTTTTTCAGATCAAAGGTATTTTTTCTAAAGGAACAAACTTGTGTGTGTGTGTGTTTTATGAACGTTATCAAATTTGAATCTGATCTTGTATTTAGAAAATGCCTACCAGGTTGTGACGTTTTGTTAGAATTTTTTATATTCATTTTTCAGCTGTATTTAGGTTAGAAACTAATTTTAATAAAATTAGTAATGAATATTTGTATAATAAAAGTTAAAGAACTTTATTTTAAGTAGGGCAAAAATTTAGTCATTAAGTTGTGTATCATGATTTCTATATATAAATGCAAAACTGATAACTGAAAACTGCAGGATATTTTTCACTATTGATTAAAAAATCTTCAGTAGGTGATGGAATTTGTGTGTGTGTGTGTGTGTGTGATTCATTTGAGATCTCCGGCTCTAGTAAAAATCTTATTTCTTGCAAGAACTGGAGACTAGGTAAAGTTATGTTGGTAAATGCCTGTTTATTATAGAAGTGATTAAGAATACTTAATATACTTAAAGTATTGATTTTTCTTGAAGTAATGTTTATCAGTATTTTTTTTTTTTTTTTTTTTTTTTTGCATGTATATTTATTTTTCCATTTAAATGCTGTCTATTTAGTTGCTGTTTATACATTCAAGTGTAAGAAAACTATTCACTTATTGAAAAAAAAAACAAGGTCACTAAGAAAAGATTTTTTTTTTTTTTTTTTTTCTAATTAGCTCTTTGCTTTGAATGTCTTGAAGATTATAATGCTTTGCTAAATATGCTTTATTTTTGATACAAGCTTTCAGTATTAAGTCATAGATTTATGCTAAAAATATTCTAATGTGAATTTTATGAAATTATTCACTGATATTCTCATTCATTTTTTGTAAACTTTGACAAAAATTAAAATAAAGACTAATTTAAAAAAATTTCTAATTTTTGCTGATGAATTAGTAAACTTTGCAATAATATAGATTGTGGTTTTTGATACTCCTACTTTATTGGAAATATTAAAAATTGCCTCAAAGTTTCTTGCCATTTGATCAGCTGCAGTTCAACTTGCAAAAATTATAGATATTGCTGGAGAACCGAGTCTAATCATGTTGTGATTTGACATTAGTAATCTCTCCAGGTACCTATTTGCTTACCTCTTCTCCAGTTTTTGCTGATAGTATTTCTCTTTAGTTCTAGGATGGCATGTCCTGTAATCTGACAAATCTTTCTTATTTTTATTTTTAGTTTTTTTTTTTTTTTTTTTTTTTTTTTTTAATTCCCCATACCTGTTCCAAGACTTTTCCTTCCATTTAATTGATTTCTTGATTATTTTAAGTATTCTAGTTAAATTTGACTACCATTTTAATCAGGACTCCTCTTAAATGCATTCACAAATTTCTTAGCTTCAATTAAGCTTTGTTTATAATTATAGAAATAATCTCTACTTGAAATTGAATTTAAAAAAAAAAAAAAAAAAAAAAAAAAAAAACGGGTTCCCAATCCAAAACGTCATGATTCTTTATATTTTAACTGAATGACTGACAATTATTTATACATTCTATGACTCATAGTCCATAGAATTTCTTTGTGATTGAAGAAAAAAGATAAATGAATGAAAGTGATTTATTTTTTTAAAATTTTTTATTTTTTTATTTTTTTTCCCCCTTATGTTTAAGTGGGAATTACTGCAACTTAAGTGCTGGCTGGGGGTAATGCCTCTTACTCAATATTTACTCATTTATTTATTTTATTTTTTAATACTAAAATATACAACCAAAATTTGGTGTTTTGCTTTTTTTTTTTTTTTTTTTTTTTTCTTCCTCTTTTTTCATCCAACCAAGATTTTTAAAAAAAAAACAAAAAAAAAAAAAAACAATAAACTGAATGCTCTGTTATGTACAAAAGGTTCAGTGCCAGTCTATGTTCATTCTAGGATTGTGTTTCACATCCCCCAACACCGACCAATCTGTCCCAATCTCCAAGTGGAACAAGTGTGTCCTCCTATCCAGAGGAGATAGAGAACCTTAACAGTCCGACAAGCTGGTCGGTGGGCACTCCAGTAAGTGGGTTTGGGTTGTCGTCAGTTGTTCTCAGGGGTTAATGCTTTTGGTTATTTTTATTTTTATTTTTTTTTATTTATTTTTTTTTTTTTTAATTTTATTTTTATACTCACTATATTGGTCCCAACTACTTTATTTATTCATTTTATTTATTTTTTTTCTTGATTTCTCTTTCTCTTCCTCCTCCACACTTTTTATGTTTTTAGTAATTTTTTTTTTTTTTTTTTCTTCTCTTTCTTCTTTGCTTTATTATTGGATCTTATCTGGAGCTTGGTGCACGCCACAACCCTTAACTCCATCCCACTTCCTGCTTCTATTGGCATTTTGTTTCTGTCATTCACATTTACACCCCCACTCCCTACCATTTTTATTTACATAACTGTATTGGTCTTTAGGTGGATTTTTTTTTTTTTTTTTTTTTTTTCCTCTTTGCACAAACAATATATATTTGTATGTCCATATACAAAATAGTTGTGCAGTAAGTTGGCTTTTTATTATTCTCAATCACAGCAATATCTAACACACACACACACACACACACACACACACACACACACACACACACACACCAGTTTTCTCTTAGGTAAGTTTTATCAGTCATATTTAATACTTGTCTAAATATCTACAGACTTTTTTTTTTTTATTATTATTATTATATAAAATATCTTTGTTATTAGAAATAAACTGGCATAAAAGATAAGTGTTTGTATAACTTTTTCTTTTCCCTCTCCAAACATTAATGAAGTTTTGTAATATTTTAAGTTAATATCGACTGCATATTTCTTTATCTTAGGTTTAACTTGTTTTGCTTTAGAGAGTGATTCAATTTAGAAAAGACATTTAAAGACTTCATAAAACGGTCTGGTTTTTATACTTTGTTTGTTCCTTGATAGCCAAAGCATAATTTTCATTTACACTATTTCAGGTTTCACAGAATGTTTTTATTTTATTTGGTTTGTTCTGCTTTGTGATTGCTCAGATCTAAAATATTTGAAGCTTTTGGGCCACTTTTCATGCTGCCTCTTTAAGTTCTGCATTTACCTTAATGTGTTTGAACTATTTCCAAATTTATTTAAATCAATGTTTTTAAAACCTAGAGGATTTTTATTTTATTTTTTTTTTTAAAAATGTTCAATAATCTTTAGCTACTTTTATATTCAGTTTTAGTCATTATTTTAAGAATTATAATTGCAGATTCTCTTCTTGACAAACCTTATTTAAATTGCTGTGTTCTAATGAAAGCAACTAATTTTACTGTACAGTTTTACCAAACTTACTCTTTTTGTTAATTTTGATATATTAAAAAAAAAAAAAAAAAATTATGGCTGATTTTTTTTTTTTTTTTTTTTTTTTAATACCTTCAATTCTTCAGATTTTAGACATTTAATGTTTGCTTCCCCCCCCCTTTTTTTTTTCTTTTTTGCTTATTACATATTAGGTTGGTGCAAAAAATGTTTTCTCACATATGTTACTATGTGAGAAAACAACATTTTTGCACCAACCTAACATTTGGAATTTTTCTGCAAATTCTGTAATGGCTTAATTTAAGGAAGTGTATACTCTATCGGTTTAATTTTTTTTATACTTAAAATATCTAAAGCTTTTGTGCACTGAGATTAGAAAAACAAATTGAGGTAAACATTGTGAACTATTTTTCAGTTCTTCACTATTGTCTCGGTTAAAAATTGATTTGCTTTAAACCATATAAATCAGTTAAACTACACATTATTTTTACAACTGCATGAAAAATACCTGAAAAACTGCATAAGTTTACAAAAAATTGTTTGGATACAACTAATTGAACTATTTCAGTTGTATTTCTACTGTTTTAATGATTTGTAAGTTTTTTTTTTTTTTTTTTTTTCTTTAATTACTCGGAGAATCTGCATCCCAAACATTGATAAAATCTAATAGTATATACTGTTTTAGTGGCTGGAAACTTTACTTTTAATATTGTTAAAATAGGAAAATTTAGCCTTAAAACATGTAGATTGATTCTTAATAGATTAATAGTAAAGAGCATATTTAAAACCATTAAACTTGATCAAATAAAATTTACATATTTTTTACTCTTGAAGTGTTTTATCAGGATTAGGTACCTAATATAGTAATCTGAATGATTTATGTTAAAGTCTTTGGCTTTTCTTATATTTTTCCATAACATCTGTCACCAATGGCTGGCATATGTACAGTTCTAATTTTTCAAATGTCTAAGCCAACTTTACAAAATCTGTACATACAAGTATGGTGCACCCTTCCTTCTCCCCATCTGTCCTGCCTGCACAATAACACTATTCTCTTCTCCCTTGATGTACTGATAAATTTACTCTGCATGTTTGTTTCTTGTACTTTTGTTGTTTGTTTTTATTATTATTATTATCTATTTAATTTTCTAAATGAAGCATTAGGTTGTTGGAATTAGTTATCATCATTCAATGAAAGCTGCTCCAGCAATTAGCACACATTTCCATAGATGTTTATCTTGTGCTTTCGTTATTCTGTAATGTTCAATTGTTTGTTCTTATTCACATCCTCTGGTGCTGGTTTGTTTTTATCATTAGAATCACACACATATATATACACACACACACACACACACACATAATTTCTTGCTGTAGGTTGGTTGGATGGGTGCTGTTGACATTGTGATAATGGTTTCTGCGATGATCATTTGCTACTTGTGTTGATGTCTTTTGATTTTTAAAAGAAAACCTCTAGAGTTTTTTTCTAATTGTAACAGTCCTGTGGGTCTTTTTTTTTCTTTGTGAAGCCATTTAAATTTGCCTTAAGTACATAATATTTTTGTGATAATTTCTATGTGGCCTGTTTAATCATTCGGGAGATTTTTCACAAATTTAATTTTGGGTGTCTGAGAATATAACAAAAAAAATGTCTAATTCTTTAAAATTAGAACAGTTGAAAATATCTTGTGCATGTGTGTTTTTGTTTGGGTGGTGTGGGGGATTGGCTATTCAAAAACCATTTGAATAAAATTAGTGATTTCAAATAATTTTCAATAAATCCACCATATATAGAGATTAAATATAAATTTAAATCCTTTTCATTGGAAGATGTAAATTATCAGAGAATTGTATTTCTGGTATACTTGAATTTCCATATTGTGCATGATTAAAGAAAGGTGCTAATATACATTACACACTTACAATCTGCATGAATGATAAAATTTTGGGAATGTTATTTTAGTCACTTGCAGATATGACTCACTGCATTATTTTTAATTATGCTGATCACAGAACATTCTGGGCAAACAGGTTACTATCATTTTAGGTTATTGATTCTTTCATTATTTAAGCATTAAATTTTCTGTAATAATACAACACAGACCTATAAGACTACATTAAAAAAAATACTAGATTTGAACTTATTTTTAAGCAGAATTTTTGCTAACAAAATGCTTGGTAGATAATTAGTGGCAATATGCAATAAATCAAATGTTCAATGGACTTGTCTCCTTGATTGACTCCAGAGTTTCTTGTAACAGTTATTTTTAGTTATATTTACGTGTGTGTGTCTGTCTGTGTGTGTGTGTGTGTGTGTGTGTGTATATATATATTCTATACAAACAAATTCAACATGAAGTTAAAAAGTTCACTACATCACCATGAAATAGTTGCAAGTTGAAGTTTTCAAGGTTTTTATGGAAATTGAATGCTCTTTTTGTAAAAATTAATTATCAATAATATTAATTTATTGAATTATGTTTGTATACACACACTATTTATGAAAATTTAGTACCTTAAGAAAAGACATTAAGATGTTTTTAAATGGTAATTTTTTTTATTAACTATAAAACTGTAGTTACAAAAATTATTCACGTAATCAACTGTGTAAATAAATTTTATAAATATTTATAATATTTTGCATTCTGCATGGCTAAACAATTTTTTTAAACCTGCATTTGCACTAACAATATTCAGATTTTTTTCATCTGCAGTTTAACCATATATTTTTGTACAATACCATAATTAAGATGTAAATAAAATGGTTAAAGATGTTCCTTAAGCCATTTTTTCTTTCAGTGGGTTTGAAGTTTAGCTGTTCATCATAGTATACAATAATTATTTAATTTTAGATTTCCCCCCTTATGTTCATTTTTGCATAAAATATTAAAACTTTCTGTAACTGCTTATTTAATCATTGTTTCATGTTTAGAACATCAGTATAAATATTTTGAATATGTAGACATTACAAGTTTTATATAATCATTTATTTTTTCTTTGTAGTATTTGATATTTTTTAGATTTTAAGATTTATATTTGCATTTTTATTAAATATTTCTTGTCTGTAAACATTTACTAATGTTTGTTTTCATTCTTTTTAATTTTTTTTTTCTTCTCTTCCTCCTATCACCCATTTATCAGAAGCCTAGCCAATCTGCAGATTTGCACAAGTTGTACACAATGGGTGATGAACCTGACAGAAAAATGTTTCTTGATAGATTATTGTATTTTTTGGAAGAAAAGGGTTCTCCAATTACATCTATGCCTCAAATTAGCAAACAACCTCTGGACCTTTACAAACTTTATCACAGTGTAAAAGAAAAAGGAGGAATGGTTGAGGTAAGTAATGTATTTATTAATTTGTAGTTTACTATTTGCATTCAACTATCTTTTCTTTTTACATATGAAATGATTGAAATATTTATATCTTAGGTTGGTGCAAAAATAATGTCGTTTTCTCACATGTTACTATGTGAGAAAACGACGTTATTTTTGCACCAACCTATTATTTTTTATCCCCCCCCCCCCATGTTTACTCTTTACATTTGGAATGTTTAGCATATAGAAGCTGCTGAAAAGTACCTGACTCAACCCACTTTCCAAAATCTGTACATTTTTGTAACTGGAAAGAGTTTTTATATTGTAGAGTGACTATTTTTAGGATTGTTGTGCTTAATGATGAAATATCAATCCTTAGCAAAACAGTATTTCAATAAAGGATTAAAATAATGTGAGAATGATGTACAAAATAAGTTGAACTGCAGAATTGATGTGAAAGAATGTGGCTCTGGGTGATGATCTTTCTTGGCCTAGCCTAGAAAACCTATCCTTGCCACACCACAAATCTGCTTTGATCAGATTTTCAGTAGGTTTAGCACCTCCTCCCTCATATAAATATGACTCTAACAGAACTGTTTTTCTGATGTTGCTGTTTGTATCTAATATAATTTAAAAAATTTGGTTTATATTTGTGCAAGTGAGTTGGTTATCTAAAATTTGATTTCAGAATTAATAAATTTAAGAAAAAATAATAATCTGAATATGAAGCTTTGTTCTTTTCTTTGCCATTCACATATAATTTTGTAACTGACAGATTTCTTCTTGGTATGCATTTGCTACAACTTTTTAGGTTGTCCCTTCTACTTGCATGTTTTTCTGTTTTCCCTCCCCCAGGATGTTGGTGGTAATAGTTCTTCACAACTTCCTGACTTTGTTTTTAGTCATACTGCTTCTTTGTTGTATAATGCTTGATTAAAAAATGTTCTAAATTCTACTCTTTTGCATTGTGCAGGTGAATAAAGCCAAGAAATGGAAAGAGATCTGTGCTGTTGTAAACATTGGCTCCTCAGCAAGTGCTGCATTTACTCTGAAAAAGAATTATGTAAAATATTTGTTTGCACTGGAATGCAAATATGACAAAGGAGGTATTGATCCAGCTCCTATCTTAGCCCAGATGGAAGCAGCAATGCAACAGAAACGGGAAAGTAAACAGAGAAGAGCGCCCTCACCTGGTATGTAATTGTTGATCCCTTTTCAAATGAATTATTTGAATTTAAGTTTTATTATTCACTGAAAATCTTTTGACTAATGCTGGGAGGTGGAAAAGATTAAATTTAAAATATATTTTAGCTGAGTTAATACTTAATCTATATAGAAGACGCAATAAATCTTGTTTATTTAGAATATAGAATTTATCCTAAATTTTGAAGTTAGGATACACACTTTGAAATTATATTTGTTTATTTAATCTGTCATCCACTTTATAGAATTTATATGCAAAAGCATTTATATTTTGATTTCAATCCATTTCAGCTGGTTCTCAAGGATCTTCTCAAGATGCTTTCCGACCTCCTAGCACTCCAAATAGCAACAGCCAAGGAATGGATCCTTTCTCCCCCAACATGCAACCTTATATGGGTGGACCTAATTCAGAACCCAACATGGGCCCAATGGGCTCGGGTATGTTGCCCCATGGAAGCATGATGAACAGTATGAATCCTTCCAATAATATGATGGGCCAGAATTCTGTTGGCGGTCCAAATTCTGGTATGCTCCCTCCTCACCATATGTCATCTGGTCCAAACAGTATGCATGGCAGTATGATGCCTGGGAATATGCCACCCTCAAACAATATGATGGGGAATTCATATGCTCCCAACAGCATGATGCCAAACAATATGGGTCCAAACAATTCTATGATGCCCAATAACATGGGTTCCTCTAGCAATAATATGCTTGGAAACAACATGGGGCCTTCCAATAACAATCTAGCTTCAAACATGACTCAACCAGCTCCTCCTCCTCAAAATGAAAGTGACAGTGTTAGTGTACAAGACCCATTTGCTGATGAACCATGTCCAAGTGGTCCAAGCTATCCAAGGCAGAGTATGAACTCTCAGATGCCTACATACTCTGGTATGCAATCTCAAACTACAATGTCTGGAGCATATGGTTTCAACAGGCAAAATGCTCAACATGGAATGTCCCCATATTCAAATATGAGCCAACAGTCTATGAACAATTACTCTGAAAACCGAATAGGTCAGAATGAACAATACAATGATGCATACCGAAGGACTATGAGTATGGACAATTTTAATAGTAATAATAGGAATACTGAAAATTTTGGCCCTGGGAATAACCAGTTTGGGCCGCGGAATAGTCAAGGATCAGGTGCACAGTTTCCTTTTGGGCAGCAATTTGACAGAGAAAGGTAATTTCTTTTTTTAGTTTTGTTTGTCTGTATATTGTTCTAATTTTATTAATGTATTGTACAATTCACATTTATTTTTGTAAATCATAAATTTATACTATTTATAGCATCACATTTTCTTTCCAACAGTTTTAAGTTGGTATCTCACTCCTTGATAGTAATAAATAGTAATAAAAGGCATTTTATATTGATACACTTAATTTAGTCTAATCTACAGGTCATTGTAAGTGTATGTTAGACATCTGACCTTGTCACAATTCATCTTGGTGGGGAGACAGTAAATACCTAGACATCTGAAGAAATGACAAGATTTTTATGTATAAAGCAACAACAAACATATGCAAATATTTCTTTCTGCACTCATGATTTTTAGTTGAAGGATTTCTGCTATGAAAGATTTTTTCTCATGAATTTTTCTGAAAATAGTTGAAGAAAATCAGGGACGCAAAAGTATTGCTGAGGGCAACAAAAGACAGGAAGCTGAAAATTTATGATTACTCATGTTGTGAGGGAATATGTGAAAGACAAGTGTTTATAAAAATCTTTTATCTGCTCTTTTGCAGAGCAGATTAGGTATCTTATCTGGAGATAAATTGCGATAAAAGATTAGTTTTTACAGAATAGTTTGATTCTGTATGATAGCTAAAATGTTGATACATCATTAGAGAGATGGCTTTTAAGTTTAATCTTTAATGTAATTTTCACTGAATTTTCCTGTGTTTTGAGAAAATAACATGCTTTATGCTTGCAATATAATTTGATATAAGTAGTAAGTATCAAAATATTTCATACTTCTTTTATTTATTTTATTTTTAAGAAAGTGTCATTTACAGTTGAGCCCACTGTAACTTTTGCCTCTTAAAACATTTTTACAAATTGGCTATTCACACTATTATCTAGGTGTTTACCAAAAATCACATGGAGTTAAATATTTTCCTAGCTTAATCCTGTGTACTTTCACCTTCTAACATAACAGATGTAATGGCTAATTTTTCAGTTTGCTTCCAGGTGTATTTGCTGTTCTGTATACAATATATTAACTAATTTTGATAGTGTCTTTAAACTTTTTTCTTTTTATAGCTTTTTCAACTGTATTTATTTTATAAATCTTGTGTCGCTTATATATAAACAAGAAAAAAAAAAAATGAAATGTTTGATTTCAGATCTCGTTAGTTGGAAATCAATAAATTTTCATTACTATATTCATTTGCAGATAATCTTAATAAATCGGTGTCCTGTTATAATTTTGAACAATTCATAATAATTTGTATAAACTGTCCTGTTTTCAAATACAAGATAATTTGTAGTAAATGATTGTTTGAAGGAAGTCCATCCTTCAATCTTTTTGAAGTGAAAAAAAATTTTTTTTAAACTTAATATGCAGAATATAATCTAAATACATACCAGTCATCACCAGATAGTAGAAATATTTTTCTTGACTTCAAATAATTCAAGAAAAGAGATTTGTATTATGAAGTCGCATGTTTAGTGCAATAACTAGAAGTATCATTAATTTGTAAATTTTTAGTCCGAACTTAAGATGGTGTAAAGGATCATAATCATTAGTGCTGTTTTATTTCCTGCATCAAATTAACATTAAATATTGTAAATAATTTTTGTTCTTAAATTATTAAAATTATTAATTATTAAATTATACCAGATTAACAACTGAATGTTTTTCTTTTTTTTTTTTTTTTTTTTTTTTTTTTTTTTCCTGAATGAATGAATAAATGTTTTTTTAATTCTTTGTATATTTTGTTAGTGTAAAAAGGACAGTTTTATGTTTATGAAATAAACTTTAAGAAGAAAAAAAAAAAAATTTTCTTTACTCTAGGTTTGATCAACCAAACCCGGTCAATTCTAATCAGCAATTCCGACCTCCCTCTCAGCCTGGAATGGTTACTCCACAACAACATCCAGAACAAATGTATCCTAGTCGCTATGGCAGCAATCAGCAAATGAAC
>OZ010607.1:55810782-55818282 GCA_963932145.1 Acanthosepion lycidas | reverse complement strand
CCTTCATAGCATAAACATTTCTCTTAATATTTGTCTATATGGATACAAAGAATTTTTGTTTTAAATTTTAAGTTATCTAATACTCTATATTCTGATTTGTCAGAATTCTTTCTCTTTTCCTTTTTATCTTCATTTTCGAATTTTCAGCTCCCTTTTCAATCTAAACAAAATTCTAATGGTGAATTTTGAAAAATGTTATATAAATTTCTGTATAACAATATTGGGATTAACTCTGTATAAGAATGGTGACAAAATGGGGGGGGGGAATCTTATGTAATGCATTCAAGTTAATAATGTTCTCATTGATGGAATTATATATGAAAATGTCTATTATAATTATTATAGCCTAGAAGAAAATCTGAAAATGGAGGAATGCTAAATTTTAAAATTTCTGGTGTCTAATATGTCTAGATGCTCAGTTGTTTCATTTTTGTCTTAAATATCCCACACCGACGACAGACGGTTTAAGAAAGGTCAAATTTAATGGCCTGGATGTAAATTTACTGAGGTAAACTTAGAAATGGGTTGTGTACTTTCTATACATTTCTTCCTTAGTAAATTAATTTCTCTTAATTAAAACAGCGTTAAGTCAATGATCAGATTCATTACAATAACCAAATAATGCATGGGGTATATTTTATAAAAGATCTTGAAGTCTCACCTGTATTTTTTGCGGATGTTATAGGCTAAATTTCTGCTTTAGGTTTTAGATTTTGTATTAAGTTTCATTGATTTAGAAGTTGTAATCTTTTATATAAAGATTATTCTCAATTTTAGTTTTGATAGTTCATAGTAATCTAGTTTTATTATTTAGATTGTCAATTCTTTTATTTTTATCATAAATTCAAGTTTTCCTCTTAGTTTTAAATATGAAATAGGATATTCAAGTAATTTGAAAGTATTTTCAATGGCTTTTTCCTGTAAATATTGGGGATGATAAATAAAACACGATGGGGAAACTTAACTAAATTGGTTGTATCTAGATGCATAACACTAAAAACCTGAAATTTAAATTCTCTACATGTTTAGTGTTTCTTCTTGGTGCATAATTACAATTGTTCCCTTTTATATTTCCTCCCTCTTACTTACTTATAATTCGGTCAATAAGAAAATTATTTTAGTCTGAAGTCCCTTTAAAGGATGAAATGAATTACATAGAATTTTTTCCACATGGACAAGAAATATGAAGTGAACTTGTTGGTTCTAAGGTTTAACTAAATTGAATTTTCTGTAACTGCTGAATGGCTCCTCTTTGATAGCATTTCTTGTATTTGCTGCCAGTACCAAATGACACAATTTTTGTAATTTGATGTTTGTTTTGTGTTACACCCACTAGCCAGGAATTAAGCATTCACCTGTTTGGTGAAATGTTCTCAGACACAAACTTGGAAGTGTGTGTGTGTGTGTGTGTGTGGGGGGGGGTTATAAAGTGTGTTATTACATTGATGATGATGGTAATAATATTAAAAAAAAAAAAAACTTGATACACCTGATGTATAAATTTTTATGTGACCAATAGTCTCTGAAATTAGTTGTGCCACTCACAAAATTGCTAGAGCTATCACAAAAATTCTAACCTATATTTTACTATCATTTTAGCATGTCTAAAGAATTCTTGTGACTTACTAAAATAAAATCAAGATAGACAATAAAACAAGATTATGATTAGATAATAAAACTATACTAAACATTCTCATTAATATCTTGATTTATTAGAAAAATTATCAGAAAAAAATCTACCTATTCATTCATACCATTATTTGTGTATTTAGACTCTGCACCAATATGTTTGAAATTCAACAATTATTATAAAAACGTTTGACTCCTTATAGGGGACTGA
This sequence comes from Acanthosepion lycidas, assembly GCA_963932145.1. NCBI lineage: Eukaryota > Metazoa > Mollusca > Cephalopoda > Sepiida > Sepiidae > Acanthosepion > Acanthosepion lycidas. Next base: position 55,816,442 of record OZ010607.1, on the reverse strand, counting down.
TTAGCATGCTTAATTTTAAAATCAGACCTGTTTCAATACTGCAGCCTCCCTAAAAACTCAAAGCACATGTGTTGTATTGCATGTATCTGGCTTTTTTTTTTTTTAATTGAAATATTGCAGTTTGTGTGTGGTTTTTTATATATATATATATATATATATATATATATATATATATATATATATATATATACACAAGTTTTTTTTTTTGTTTTTTTTTTTTTATGTCTTATGATAGGATGCTTAATATTTTAAACATTGGGAAAAGTGGAAACTGTTTAAGAGGACTTAGGAATGTAAATAAATAACAAACTTGAAATATTTTTTATAGATTCTTGTTGGCCTGCTATATCTTGTTTGCTATCTTACTTTGTGTTAATATTTGTAGATTCACGGAGGGATCCCAGCCAATGGTCTGCCATGCAGCAACGCTTTGGATCCCAGCACAGTGGCACTAATTACCCTGCCTCTAACATGAATGCCATGCCTCCTGGCTCTGGAATGCTTCCTCCAATGGTTCCCCCCAGCCCGAGCAGCACAGGTAGGACTATGAACCCGAGGCTGTCTCCACAAAGGGAAAAACCATATATGTCACCTCCTAGGGTACAGGTGAGTGCAGTGTGGCCATTAGAGTGATGATCGTCATCCACAAGAAACACCTAAACCTGTTTGTTTTGCAAGTTTTAGCATGTGTGGCTGGTGGTGATGGCGGTGAAGGTCAACTAGCATGAATCACTTATTAACCACTACCCAATTTTTCACTGGTCATTATTGGTGCATATGAAACCTGGTTTGGAATGGAATATCGCATCTGTCGTCCTTTAATTTTACACTTAGTTTTAATGCTCGTTCCATCATCACTTATGTTAGCTGCTCTTTGTAAATACACACAGTGCATCTGTTGTACTTTGTCTTGCATAAAGGAGATAATTTTCCATGAATTTTATAGTTTTTTTTTGTTTTTTTTCTCTCCCCTCCTACACCCATCTTTTTTTTCTTTCTCTCTCCTCTCTCCAAATGTTAGAAATTTTTAAAAAATTGCCTTAGAAATCATTCTTAACCATTTATGAAATGGATTGTAGCTTTCTTACATTTAAATATATATATATATATATATATATATATATTATATTTTTTTCTTTTCTTAATGGCAATATAACAAAACTTCAAAAGAAATTAAATATTGCATTTAAAATATTTTCATTTGACTTCTTAGTTCATTTTGTATTGCAATACTTAACCTCTTTAATTTCATGAAACCTTCAGATTGCATGCAGGCATGTCTTTTTGCATGTTTAAGAAATCAGTTAAGCTTAATTTTAAACGTCAAATCCGTGATTATTCGTGTTGTCAAATTTCATGTTAAAATACTTAGCTTTAGCTTTTCACTTGAGTGGTTTGTGTATTTTAAATGAAAAAGGTTAAATGTGCTTATAGTGGTTTTTCTCTTTTCTTTTCTCTTTTCCTTTTTTTTTTTTTTTTTTTTTTTTCCTCCTCTTCCCCCTTCCTCCCTCTTATCTATTTGAGGAGGGGATTTTAAATTGTTCACCCGAGATGTCGCTATTTGATATTAGATAATAGGAATTCTTTACATATTTTATTTATTTTTTTTTTTTTTTCCTTCTCACATTTTTTAAAATGGAATTTTGTAAATAGGTTTATGATTATCCTTAGTGATCTTCAAAGTTAAAGTCTGTTCACAGTTGAGATTTTGACAGTAAGACTTTGGAAAAACAAGTGACAAGAAAAAAATGATACATGAACTGAAAACCTTATTGGTATACAAGTATAATAGTGTATTTTTTCTTTGCTGTTTCAAAATCTGTTTAACTTCTATTTTTTTTCCATTTGTAACCCTACTTTCTTGGTGTATATTTAAATTAATATAATTTTGGTAGAATATATTCTGTCATTAATATTTAGCATTTTGGCAAGAACACATTGCATTCTTAAAATATTGATGCATGTACTAAACAGCTGATAACATTTCTATAGTTTCAAGTCTTTCACAAAACTGACTATTGAAGAAACTTTCTACCTCTGTTACACATTTTACTGCACTGTATGGAGTTTGCTTTTAATTTTACATTGCTTTTTGCTGATGGTTACAGTAGTCTCCCCCTCTTTTTTTTTTTTTTTTTTTTTTTTGCATGCATCCCCACTCTCAGCCATAATTACACAAATCTGAGTTTGCTTCTGCAGTGTCACTGACTTCTCTACACTCCCAGCCCCACCACTTGCTCACTCATCCAACCAGCTATTGTTTTTAATTTTCACTTAATCAAAAAAAACAGTATGTGTGTACACTTCTTGATTTATTTAAATTGTGTGTGTGGAATGACTGTTTTCTGTCTGTTAGGCCAGAAAAAAAAAACTGCTTTCTCAACTTTTCTTTGCTAGATTTTGTTTGGTGTATCTATGGAGTGGGGGTATATGTTTATAGTAGATTTTTATTTTTTTCTCATTCATTACATAGTTTCAAAGCAAGACTTCTGATGTATTATCATAAATTGAAATAATTTATTAATTTTAAATCCTGCATTGTAAAAAAATTTTTTTTTAATTTTTTAATTTTTCTATCAATAGCAAGTTATTAGGTTGGTGCATATGTTAGAAAACGAAATTATTTTTGCACCAACCTAATATTTGGAATATTCTTTGTTTTTTCTGCTGTGGAAATGTCTATTATGAAGTGAAATTGTTAATTAACCTTTAAAATACTGGAGGTGATTTTGCTTGCAAAGCAAAAATTTTATCCTGCCACTGTAAGTTACTCAGATGAATGAATAATAGCATGTTTGAATTTTACAGTTGTTGTCATATCCTGCTATGACAACAGAAAATGACCTGACTAAAATTTAGTGCGTTAGAAAGGAAAGTAGTGAATAATGCAGTGTCTTAAAGGTTAAGTTGATTTGAAATCAAAAATTGATTTAATTATTCACTTTAAATGTTCAAAAATATATCATGGAAGGAATATTGCTATGAAGAAAATACTTTTAACTAGAAAACTTAGTCTGAATATTGATTTCAGAAGAATTCTCAGTTAGCATAATTAGTAAAGTCTGAAATTATGGGCACATATAAGACGAGGCTTGTTTTGTTTTTTTTCCTTTTCTTTAAAACTTAATTCTTTCCTCTCCTTACGCTTTTTTTCCCCTCAATTTATGATTGTATTTTTATCAACTAATCTACTTGTGTAATCATTGTTATTGCAAGAAAATCTTTTTCATTTATAATTGTAAGAAACTTTTTAATAATTCAAAAATGTCACCTATTTCCTGACATAAAAACTTAGCAGTTTTATCAGTTTCTATAATTACTAATTATTCTATTTAATATTAATTATATTTTTAGTTTTCTAGTTAAATATTCAGTTTAAATTGCAGAAAATATTTTGATATTACTATAATTATATAATATTGAGTTTGTCAGCTGTATAAAAAATCTTCTAAGAGACTATTGTCTGTAAATTTTGGATTTTGTTTTCCTCAAAGGATTGTCTAATTGTTTGAATTTCAGATTTGAAGAAAATCTGAGACTTGAATATAGGAAATTAAGAGAAAATTAGCACATTTTTAATATTGGTTTCATGCAACTTGAATGTTTATTAATTCACTGTAATATAGAAAATTTAGAGCAGATATATTTGATTCTTTTTTTCTTTACTTTTTTTTTTTTTTTTTTTTTTTTCTCTCTTAAAATTTTATTAATAGCTAAACTACTAAAATTGTACTTTACATTCTCATTAAAATTTCATTTTTACTTGTTTAATATTTCAGGGTGTGTGTGTAAATGCTTTGTGTGTGTGTGTGTATATATATATATATATATATATATATATATATATAGAGAGAGAGAGAGAAAGATCAATTGTTTGCTTTGTATACATCGTGAACTTGTACCTTCATTGTGACATGAACGCGACTTTTGAAATTGTCTGCTTATCCTGTCATCTTTTTCTTCTCTTTCAATTGCTTTTATATTCAGAGTTCCTTTTCTTCCTTTGCTAAATAGGTATTTTCTTTTCTATTTATGCTAACATATTTACTATTGTACATTTTATACAATCTACAAAACATCAGTCCTCTCCGGTTGCAGATTATAACACATTTTTCTTGTTTCCCCCTTCCCCCCAGCTCTTATTCTTTTCTTAAGCTCCTTCGAGACCTTGTCTAAAATCAAGTTCCTTCCCATCTTGTGTTAAGAGGAGATAATTCAAATTGTTTTTTTATTTTTATTTTTTTTTATTTTTATTTATTTTATTTATTTTTTGTGTGTGTGTGATATGAAACTGGGTCGAGTATCTCTGGCCTATTTAAAGTTGAATACTCTTTTTTCCACATTGCTGAGTTTACTGGTTCTTTCAAGCTTTTATGTTTAAGATGCAAAGTTTTTCTTGATCAGGATTTCAGTTAATATTTTTATCAGATTTTGTTGATATTAGTCTATTTTCTGTAATTCACTTTTCATCTTTGGTATTTTTTACGTAAGAATTGTAATTTCTGGTATGATGAATAATTTCTTCATTTTGTCTGTTACTATTAAATAAAAAATGCAATTTCTTGGAACAGTTCTCATGATTATAAAGACTAGACATATTTAAAACTAAATTTTATCTTTTGATTTTAGTTTCACAAAACTTATCCTTTGCTAAATGACAGCTGTTTTATTTTTTAATTTTATTTTTATTCTCGTTTTCAATTGATTTTTTTTTTTTTTTTTTTTTTTTTTTTTTTTTTCTTCTTTCTATTTGCTTTGAAATGCCATCACTCTTGTCAAATTTAATTTTGGTACATATTTGCAACGTTTATTTAATCAAATTTCATGTCCTCATTAAATTCAAATTGCAATCTACTAATCTGAATTAAGGCAAATGAAGGAGCCGTTTATAGTGGTAATTATAGCTTAATTATTTCTTTTAGCTTTTCTGTCATATCCATCCATCCATTTATTCTTTGATTTTACTAATTTATTTCTTTCTCTCCACTCTCCTCCCAGTCCTCAACTCCTGAGAATTTTCTCAACTTTTGCTCAGTGTGAACTCTAGAACAGTAAATGCTATGCTCTGTGAGTTTTTTTTTTTTTTTTTTTTTAATCAACTTGATACTTTGTAGCATATTTTATTTTCCTGTTAAACTATCACTCTACTTTGCTTTGCAAACTTAAGCTGATCTGAAACATGCAGATTTGAGCCTTTAAACATATATAATTATTTACTTCCTAACCCCATGGTGCTATCCCCCCACCCACACACACTCTTAAATTTCGTTAGTATATTTTATATTGCTTTTATACACTCGCACACACACACACACACACACACACACACACACACACACACACACACACACACACCTTTTATCAATGGGTAGCTGTAGCAGGTAATTTGTTGGCAAATTGAAAGTTGATAACCACCGGCCACTCACAATGCCAGTTAATTTATTAAATTCTCTTTTTCCTTTGCTTTCTTTTCTTTCCATTTCATTTACATTTGTTTTAATGGTATGTGCGCACACAAACATACATATATACACACTCACTCACACACTTTATGCTTACCTCTCTGATTCCTTGTTTTAAAAATGCAGCACTTTTTGTATGCTCATTCATACATCCTACATTTTATTTCTGTGTACAAGATATCAGGTTGGTGGGTGGTT
>OZ010607.1:55785782-55805782 GCA_963932145.1 Acanthosepion lycidas | reverse complement strand
TTGTCATGTATCCAGGGAAATGACTCTGAAATGTCCAGACATCCAGGTCTAATGTATATTTTAGGAAAATTATTATTACTCCACCACCAACACCCTCCTAGGGTGAAGGTACGGAGAAAACTTGATAAAGAGGAACCAGAATTTGAAGATATCTCTTATACTGAACATGAATGGTGGTGGGATCATCTCCACGCATTACGAGAGAACACATTGGTTATTTTTGCTAACATATGTGGACAGCTTGATCTCTCGATATACCCTGAGGAAATCTGTCTGCCAATTTTAAATGGGCTGCTCCATTGGGCTGTGTGCCCATCTGCCTGTGCCCAAGATCCCTTGCCGAGCATGTCGCCATCCTCCGTCCTTTCGCCTCAGCGTCTTGTACTTGAAGCACTATGCAAATTGTGCATACATGAAGCTAATGTGGATTTGCTGCTTGCAACACCACCTTTCAATCGGATAGTGCAACTGGTTAACAACTTGACAAAAATGCTTGCAAACAAAAAGGAGCAAGTCACTCAAGAGTTTGCTGTTGTTTTACTATCTGAGCTTGTGCAGGGAGATAGCAGTGCTGCACGCGCAATTGCTATGCAGCACCCCAGTGTATCATTGCTGATAGACTTTTTGGAGACAGCTGAGAACAATGCCGTTCAGGTGGTAAGCACCCATGGTATCAATGTGTTACGAGACAGTCCCGAAATGATGGGAACTAGTCTAGATATGTTACGACGGACTGCAAACATACTGGTGCATTTAGCTCGAGTGCCAGAGAACAGACCCTATTTTGTACATCAACAGAGCAGACTTTTGAATCTAGTTATGTCTCAAATTCTTGATCAGCACGTGGCCCAGACTCTAGCCGATGTACTTTACGAGTGTTCGCACTCATAGTAGGGAATTTAATATCACTTGACATTATTTTGATGAACACATTACTTTCATTTCCATCGTATCTGTACATTTTGTCATATCAGCTTCATGGTATCACCCTGTGAAGATTTTAAAGAAAGAAAAAAAATCTTCCTCTGTTTTATGGAGGAAAATAAAAGCACTGGCTAGAAATAATGAGATAAAAAAAACAAAAAAACAAAAAAAGAAAACAAAAAAAAAACTAAATAACAAACCAGAACATTTTTTTTTTTTTTTTTTTAAATTTCATTTCATTATGATGATGGAGGGATGTATGAAACTCATCAAACCTCCTCAAGATGTAGTTATGTATAGCTTTTTATGCAGAGAAACTGTTTTCTCTCGATCTCTCTCCTTTTTCCATCTCCTTCACTATTCTAAGTCTCTCTTCAAATTTTTTTTTTTTTTTCTTTGATACAGGTCAAAGTAGCCTTGTGCTCTGTTCAAAAGGGAATTATGGGAAATTGTCAAATTAGGTTATTTTTTATTTTTGTACATCTTTAGGTGTGCAATTTCTCTTTGTATTTTTCTTTCTTTACAGCCCACATCCCCCATTTTCACTTTCTCCTCCTCCTTCATTGGAGGAGTATATGATGAATGGAGAAAAAAAGGCATCACAAACCACTCTGCTTTACCTACTATTCAAGTAGGTTGGACTTTAAATACACAGGTGCTCCTGCCAAAAAGGAAAAAGGAAAAAAAAACTATTTAAAGAAAAAAATAAAAATAAAAAAATAAAAAAATAAAAAATAAAAAAACTTAAGGAAAAAAAAAATGCAAAGAATATACAGAAAGGTTCCAGTTGATTACCAATTCCAAGATATTAAAACCAGTGTTTTGACAACTACACTGATTCTTAGATATGTGATTCCGTTTCACCTCATGATGTCCAGTGAAAAGCACAGTATTTATATGTATCGAGTTGAAAACAAGGAAGGTTATCAAAGGTTGAAACGTGTGTAGTTTCCTATTTGTAGTAATTATCATGAGTCAACTTTGATATTCCCATTGTGCAAAGGCTTTATACTCGTATGTCAGAAGAAATAAATGTACAGAAAAGGAAATTTCTAGAGTCCATTTCAGTTTTGCTGTTACTTTTTCTTAATGTTATTCAACATTATTTAAAAACAAAAAAAAAAAAAAACGTTTGACAGTAAAAGTCTAGAAAATTACGGGTTTAAAAGTCACAACATATTCACTATTTTATTAAAGTCCTTTTTGCTGAATTTTACCAGTTTCTCATTTTTCTGCCTACAAGTTTTCATCCTTGAATGCAATGGCTATGATGACAAGACAAACTGAAGAGGATTCATTATTGTGATTTTTTTTTTTTTTTTTTTTTTTTTTTTCTTATATAAAGAATAAAAGGGGAAGGACTAAAGGAGGGGGAAGGGCTTACAATTGTTTAAAACTTTTTCTTCAGTTTAGTCATAGAAGTCTTTTTAGTCATCATCCCTAAAGGATGTTTTGTTTTAGACACTTTAGCCTAATTTGTGTGCAGAACTTTAAATTTAAGCTGAAGTGTTAAATTTTAGACTATAAATGTGAAGCATTAACAAAAATAAATGATACAGAATTTTAGAAGATTAAAGCTGGAATGGATATAAAGTGTGTATGTGTAAATTTGTTGTTTGAGTGGTTCTGGCTCTTTATCAAAATATGGCAACTTAAGCAAGATAAGTTATTCCTATATAATGTGATTTGTAATGTGCTTCCTTAAATTCTCATCTGTATAATTTGTATTTAATCTAACTACTGTGGTGCTCAGTTACCAAAAAAGTCTTGTGAATGTGTGTCTATCTATCTCTTTCTCTCGTGCATGCACATACACACACACACACACACACACACACACACACACACACACACACACACACACACATGGTTTGTTTTTAATTTTTTAATACTTATTTTTTTTTAAGTTGATAATGGTAATACTGGAAATGCTAAAAGATTGTTAGTTTATCCCAGATTTAGCCATGTTTCCTACACTTCCGTTTTTGCCGTTGTCTCTTTTCTCTCGCCTAACTGCAGGGAAGTTCCTGTCAATGTAAGTTTTGATGGGTAAAACAGGGCTAACGCCATTAAATAAATTAAACATGAACCAATGAAGCAGGAACTCCTTTTAATTATATTTTTTCTTGTTTAGGAGTCTTGAAAAATTTCCCCCGGCCCACAAGAGGCCTCTTACCTGCCAGTTATTTGAATTGACAAAACGAGTGGGAGGAATATTTTCTTTTTGATCCTGTCCTTTTAGGAACCTTCTTGATCTTACTTTTAGGAACATTTGTATAAAGACTGGGGCAACAATACCACACACAGACACACCCCAAACCTTTGCTGTTTTCTTTCCCTCTCTCTCTCTCTCTCTCTCTCTCTCTCTCTCTCTCTCTCTCTCTCTCTCTCTCTCTCTCTGTTGTGGAGCAAAAGGTCAGGCTTTCTTTGTTGCCTTATAAAAAAAAAAAAGAAAAAAAAAAGAAAGAAAAAGAAACAAGAATCTAAAGTTGCTGCAATTCTCATACCACACTTGTTTTTCTCTCCAGTGCTTTTGTTTTTCTGCAACCAAAATCAGAAACAAGTCCTTTAATATAGAGGTCTTGTTGAAGTAAAAGAGGAATTTAAAAAAAAAAAAAAAAAAAAAAATCACCAAGCTAAAATCCACCTTTATAAATATTCTGTCAACCTGACAGGTGATCTGTACAAAATGTAGGCATTTACAATCGCCTTGTTAAAATAAACCAAACTAGGTACATTTGATACTTTCTGCTTTGTCTTCTTTTAACCACCCACCCACCCTCCTCTTCTTTTTTCTTCTGGGAAATAATTTTATCTTTATATCAGTTATGAATAAGTTATAAATAAATTTTGTAAGATTATAATTTTACTTATTTTTTAAAAAAATTTTTTTATCAAAAATGATATTTGAAATTTATATAATTTTTTTTTTTTTTTTTTTTTTTTTTTTTTTTTTTTTTTAGAGAACTAAGCTGCCCCGCAGACAGCAAAAATAAGTAATTTATTTTTTTTTAGTGTTTGAATGAATTTATCTAATATTAGAACATCGGTCTTGGATTTCATCATGCAAGTTGGATCCAATCAACGAGATTTTTAAACTAACCAATGATCTTTGTAGGATAGGTATCCTCATAATTTTAAAATCTTATATGGTAGCATGCACAAATTATTTTAAGTGTTAATATACTTAATAATTTTCAACTTTAACACTTCATGTAAACTTGGCCTAAGTAATTTTCTTTCTTTTTTTATTTTTCCCCTAGAATATATACTGCATAAACTTTATCCTCTTAAGTATACAAAAACTTGGCATGCAAGATTTATTAAATTATATTTGATAACATTTTTATTATGAGTCGGTATTCTATTTATGGTGAGGTACATGTAGAAGTTGTCTTCAAAACATCAATAATAGTGTGTAAACAACATCTCTGATTAGATTTGTGTGTGTGCTCAAGTTTTGGGTTTGTTGCCTTTATTATAAATTTTCATGAAAGCATCCTCCTCTCCCCATTTATTTCTGATAGTATACAATATTTTTTCACCAGTATTTTAGCTTTTCCTCCTGTTTCTGTATTTGTTTTGTTATAACAGTCACTGCCTATCAAAAAACAAATATGGCAAAATAAACTTATTCCTTTTAGATTAACAGTTTAAAATTTTATGAAAATATGCACAAATTTAAAAAAGATTTTAATTGCATAAAAACTTAATGATAGTAAAGGAGACATGCATACACACAACAGGATAAAAGTAACATCTCAGTCTTGTTTAACAAAATATCATAGTGTGTGACAGAAATACCTCACACATAATGGTAAAGCATTAGGAAGATGACACCATTGCCACTAATGTTTCACAATGGTAAAAGTAGGTATCCTAGCCACATGGTATATAATTTTCTGCTTAAAAAGCGTGATTATATTAATATTTTTTGCTCATTAATCATTTTTAACTAATTTTAAATTAAGCTAAAATAGATGTTTTAATTGCTAAAATATTTCCTAATTGAAAAAGACAAACAGCTAATATGGTCAATATTATCTGATAAAAATGTTGCTAAATTTAAATTCTACATTTCTGAAGTAACCTTCAATTTGTGTGTAATATATGTATGTGTGCATGCTTCTTCATCTCTAACTAAGCACACATGAGATGGTACTGAAGTTCTTATTCCAGTCAGAATTTGAGATGGTTTTGAATGCATGCACATAACACAACACTTGGAATGTAATGCCTCCTATTTATTTCCACAGGAACAATAAACAGGGATCACAATAATACCATTGGATAGAGTAAGTTTTAATTTAGAAAATATATTTTTCCTCATAGCCAACATCATATCAGGAGAGCTAATCAAGGTGTGCTTTATTTTTGTGATATGACCTGTGCAGGGCTGCTCAGAACTTGTAATGCACATTGCTGTTATCTTTGCATGATACTCAATGTTCTGCAAGAGTTGGTGAATGTTAATGGGTGCAATTTTTTTTTTTTTTTTTTTTTTTTTTTTTTTTTTTTGCATGGAGGAATTTAATGATAAACCTCTTTGTGCAGACTCCTGTTTTTCTTGTATAAATCCTTTTCAACTTTTCATTTTTGTAAAGTGCCAGTTATTGCAGTTCAAAATTTCATCCACTGAAGATTTTCTTGGCAGGATATTTTAACACTGGAAACTGATTCTTGAAGTACTTGAACACTTTCTTATGCCGTTCTAATCTGGTTTTGTGGACTTGTTTTTGATTTAAGGCTTTGGTTATTGTGTGGATGGTTTGGGTCCTTCACAATTTTCATTGCATATTAATAAGGGACTGTTTCTACTTATTGACCTTGAAGCTGGATGACATTGCTCATATCTGCATTGTATATAGTGTGCAAGGGAGATGCTTTTAGGATTTATTTGTGCATGAAACAAATCTAATATTCCATGAAACTATTTCCACAATGTTCTTGAGAAATAGATGTGTACCAATAGTTGACTAGTTCTGTATTTGCTTTCACATGATTTCAAGTTTTCTTACAGCATCCTGAATATGTTTCAGTTACTCTTAAACATTGCTGAATACAGATAGATTACAGTAAATGATCACATCTGTAGATTAATACATGCTCAGCTTCCAAGATAATTAGTGGGTAAAAATTCTATAATCTACTGTGCATCCTTTTTGGGTATTAACCTTTTTATACCTGCCAAGTTTTGAGCTAACTGAGCAAATCTTGAATACATATTTCACTGGAACAAGTCTGGTGGTCGTGCTGGCCAGGCAAAGAAAGTCTTGCAGAGCATGTTGGCTTATGCAAGCATTATCCTCCTGGAATAGCCCATCACCTTCCTGTGGGAGTTGAAAATTATGGTACCCAACCATGATGCCAGGAATGTTACAATTTCATTTGATTTCTCACTGAAGATATACATAAGTGTTGTGTAAATGGAAGTCAGGCTAGAAACGTGTAATCCTGTTTCTGCTACAAATGAGCAATGATTAACAATTTACATTGCCAGGGGCACACAGCTCTGATCTCTGCTGTGCAATCTGACACTGATGCCATTGCAAAGTATTCAATGATTACTTAGCGAGTATCTGTCCTATATAGCCATCCACAATTAGTCTCTGTATAAATGTTCATTTGATTATTGTTGTCAACAACAATACATCATGCCCAAAATAACAATTTCTGTAATAACCATTCAGCCTCCTAATCTGACCCTTCTCAAACAGATCCTAACTGAACAAAAGGAGCCTATATGTGTTGGTTTCTTATGCAGATATTGTTATGACTTGGTGTGTCACTAGATGGTGAAATACTTTGATAATTTCATTAAAATATCTACCATCCTCAATATACATAATATCCAGGTAAAAATAGATTTTCAGGATGTTGTAATCTTTTATACACAATAATTAATATGTAAAATTTAAATAAGCTAAAAAATAAAAATGAATTGACTTCAAATTGAATAAGTGAAATATTTACAAGTGGCCAAATGAATTATGTATAACGACTACTGTAAATGTTTCCTCCATTTTAATCAAGTGTTTATATATATATATATATATATATGCACACACACACACAATTGGTACTCTGAAAATAGTGTTACCCTCTTTATTTCCATGGAAACTGCAACAGATAGAGCACAATAACACTATTGAATAGAACAAAATCTTAAAATATAGTCATCACTTATTTTTTTTTATGAATTTTTCACCAGCATTGAACATGGGCTGAATGCTGTGCTTTTAAAATTCTGTACCAACAGAGATGACCCACACATTAACTGACTGGTCTTCATAACAATTTGCCAAATGTTGAACAAGATCAATAGATGAATTTTTTTCCTTTTACTAGATAAGATGATGTTACTCTATCACAAGTTCATGTGTCAAAGCAATAGATGTGACTTGGTCATCTCAATACAATCTTTAAAGTCTATTATAAGGCTAACAAATCAGTTTAAATCTATTGAATGTGTTTTAAGGTAAATGGTGTGTAAATCAGCTTATTTGAAGACAGATATTTATTTTATCATAAAATAAAAATTTTCGAAGATATATTTCTAAACAGCCTTGAAATAAAAAAAATTTAGTTTTTTCTGAGTAATTTTATTTTACAATCCAAAATCTCAAAGCCGCTATGTCTACTAGGATTCGTAGGAAAATTATTTGGCTACAAAAATCACTTTTTTTTTTTTTTTTTTTTTTTTTTTTTTTTTGCACCTGCAATTTAATTTTAATTTCTTTTATGGCATAATTTAATCCCCCATGGGTGGGGAGAAGAAAAAAATGTTTAAATAATTGTATTGAAGTGCCACCTTCAGGATCATGGGTTATAAGTATTGTTGGTTTGGTAATATCCAGACTTTTATACTTAAGAAATAAAATGCAGGTAAGGACCAATTGGAAAAGATAACACCTCTACTGCTTTCTCCTAACACATTTGAGGAAGACAGTAGACTGCCTTTTAGAGTTTGATTTTGATGTATCTGCTGCATTGTATCAGGTATGTGTTGTTTTTTTTTTGTTTTTTTTTTTGTTAATTGCATGACACCTTTTTGATGGCCTGCACAGGATGCAGTAGTTTCCCTCTCTTCATTAGTGATGTGCTTCAGTTAAGAAGAATACACAATAGTGATTGTATCATTTGTATTTTTATAGTAAATTGTTGATGCATTTATCTTAAATATATACATGTTTTTAAGAATATAAATACCTATGTATACAGTAGTTGATTTATACTTTTTGATATAAAAACAAAATTACAGTCAGATTTTATTATGCAAGTCAGTTTCACAATAAAAATTGATATTAATGTTAACACTTTCAGGATTTATACAGATTATAAATAGATTTATAGTTTTATAAATAAACCCAAACCAAACGAATTTGATTAACATACTCTCATATTGGAAAGATTAATGACTGGAAAATTTTTTGTGACACATTGCCCTTTAGGACTTTCAGACAAATCATTACATTGATACCTGCATACAAAGGAGAGGAGATGCTGAAATTAAAGTTGAATTTACAATTTTGTTTCTGGATATGCCTAGCCAATTTCATTTAGTTTCTTTTTTGTCTTTATATTTTTATTGCTTTTGTTAAGTATTCTCTATTGTGATAAAATCTTCCAAGAAAAGGGAAATGTAGGAACCTGGATGCAAATCTACAGTGGATGATTTAACAATTAAAACACTTTCTATGCGCTTAGTGAATTGCTTTCTTTTAATTAAGTTAGCATTTTTTTTAAATCGAAATTGTCACTCATTAGTAAGCAACTAATACATTTACTGTACTCTTTTGTAAAGGAACACTTATGTGTGTGCATGTACAATATTTTATTTAAATTCCTCAATTTTAATTTCTGCTTTGTATTAAGTCTTTTGCTTTAGAAGTAGTAACAAATTTTATGTTAAGCTTATATATTAGGTTGGTGCAAAAATAATGACGTAATAATGTTTTCTGACGTTAAAGAATAGGTTAAAAAACGACATTATTACGTCATTATTTTTGCACCAACCTAATAAATTACTTTTAATTGTATTTCTGATAGTTGGTAGGTAGAATAAATTTTGAATTGTTGGCTTTGGTCCATTCTTCTATTTGAAAAATTTACAAGCATTTTGTTTCTCATTGAATATGAAATAATTGGGGTACTGGAGGAACTTAAAAGTATTTTCAATGTATTTTCTCTATAAATACTGAGGCTACAAATTCTGAGTGCTCTTAAATCCGATGATTATTCTGGATTTTATTTTGTTACAGTGACAATATAAATTTGTGTGTTCTTTTTATTAGTTTTAGGCCATTGCCATCTAGGAAAGGTATAGTTTTATTCGTTTCTGTTTTGAAAGTGAATTCTATTGTATGTTCGACCTTGTTTAGCTTAACTAAAAGTCAGGTTATGTAGTTTTGCATGGATATATTAATAAAACACCAGCATATTAAATATTTTAATTGCTTAGGTAAAATACTCAGAAAATGACCAGATTCAAAAAAAATTCTAAGAAAATACATGTGAAAAATCACTGAACCTATTTGTAATGCATTTTTTTTTTTTTTTTTTTATAAAGTGTTAAAGGTAAAAAGTATTGGTTGATGATTATTCAGCAGATTTTTATGATTTTAGTTATTTTTATATAAATTTTTTTTTTTTTTTATTTTATTTTCTCCCATACTCTCATATACCTGAATAAATTGTTTTATTATTTTAGATGCTAATATGGGTTCCTTGACCTTTACCATTCAAGCTTTCACCTATTGGTTTTATTAATTTCTCTAAAGTTGAAAATTACATGCAGGTGTTTTTATTGTTTCCCAAAGATTTTGAATGTGTTTTTTTTTTTTTTTTTTTCATAATCTTATATTTCTTAATGATAGAACTTAAGTTTTCTATTGGATTCATTATCTAAAGTGATTGAGGGCCATTCCATTAATCTGATTTCTTTGAACCTCTACACAACCCCTCTGCTTTATTTTATTTTGACTAACCCAAATTCTAGCCCAGACATCATCAAATCCGTAAGTATATAATATATAAAAGTGAACATTGAAGTCAACAGGCTGTTTCATGCTAGACACAATTGTCAGACAGCCTGACAATTGCGTCTAGCATGAAACAGCCTGCTGCCTCTGAGTGTTGACTTTAATGTTCACTTTTATATTTACATATGCTCTATCTCTGATATTGAGCACTTTACTTCATATATGCAAAAGGGAAGCTATTCTTTACAAACACATTTCATCCTCTGATGGGCTTTATCAAGGCAAATCTAAGAATTTTATTTTGCACCACCAAATATAGTAAACAAAGCACCCAAATATACTTCAGGATAACTGAAAGTAAATGTAAACTATGTAGGGTGTAAAGTGATGTAATATAAGATCCAGTATTTGCTAAAGAACTGATTGATTTTTTTTTTTTTAACATTGTGTACATGTAAGTAATTTTTATTGTTATCTAAATAAATATAAATATGTATTGCATATGAACTGGAAAGATCACATGGGGATGAAAATAAGTGTACATCTATTTTAGACTGCTTTTCTATATCAAATAAGTTATGAAAATCTGTTGCAGGCTTTCAATTAAAACTTAATAGTTAATAATACACTGACAAATTCCTGTAGCTCTATTACCAAAATACATATGTTTGGAAGTTAATTCTGCCTTCTCATTGTTCTTAATTTTATCTTTTTTTATCTTCAGTTTCTTATATTCATCCCAACTGGTAGTAAGAAGCTCAAACTCTGGTAATGCTTAGTCAGTCTGCTCTGATCACCAGTCACACAATATCAGGGTTCTTGCAGTGCTATAAGGTGCATGGATATGTGTCTGCATGCATGTACAGTGGAGAACACTATGCACCACCTTCCAGCCAGTTTCTGTTAGCTTAGATGATCTCTTACATCTTAAAACATAATGACCAATACAACAATAAAATTACAGCAATTTCAATAGGGGTAGATCTGTGGTTATTGTCTGGTTCACATTCCTCCCTGGTCTTTTGAACAGTAGAGGTTTATCTCTTATTTCCTGTTTAGGATTGGATTTCTAATGTCTTTCAACTTTATACTTCTGATGTCTTTGCTTAAACTGAAATTTTATTTACTATTTTTGTTTTTTCCTTGTAGTAGATATATTTGGCTCACACTCTTCTCCACTTTTTTGAACTGGAGTAGAAATTTATCCCTTATTTCCTGTTTACAATTAGTTTTCCAGTTCCTTCTAAAATCTTATTCTCTTTCACTTTCAGTAACCCCTTGCATCTTAGTGGCATTATTGCCTTGCTTGGGGTGAGTTGATAAAAATGCAAAATCCAGGTTAATGGGATTTGTTAACAGCAATTCATTTTCCAAAATATTACATTTGTGCAAACATCAATTTTTTTTTTTTTTTTTTTTAAATTACTATGAAGATTACTATTTTCAAAATGCCAAAGAACAGTTCTTTTTTTTTTTTTCCCTACATTTCCATTTCTTTATTTTATAACTTTTTAATTCTTGGTTTCTTCTGATTTTCTTCCCCCTATTTCTTTTTATTTAAATAGATATTCTTTTTCCTTTCCCATTTTTCAGTTTGCCTTTTCAAAATTTAATTCATTTTTTTTATTTCTATTTCTCCCCCCCCAAAAAAAATCTTATAAAGATTTTTCTTTCTTTCTTTCATTCTTTTTGTTTCTTTTTTCTTCATTGCCTTAAGTGCCAATTTGTTTTCCTTTACATTTTTTTTTTTTTTTTTTTTTTTTTACTTTAATGAGAAAAATCTATATAAATAAATCAATAGCTAGAAATGATTCCAAATTTCCCAGCTCCAATAAAATGTCAAGCATTGTAAAACAGTCTTTAATTTCAGTAATCTAATAAATTTGAGCTTTTATCAATACTCAAATGCAACTCAATTGCTTATTGATCTTTTCTGTGTCACTATCAGTAGTAACCAGTGACAATTCTCATTAAAAAAAAAAACTGATACAAGAACAGTTTTTGTCTTCAATTTATTCTTTTCATTATTTAAAAATGTGCACTATTAATATATAATAACAACAACAATAATAATAATATTTATAAGTTTGTAACTTTTAAGGTGATTTGTCATTTGTTTTTGTAATAAGAGAATTTAAATTTTAAGAAAATTATCTATAATATTAGAAACCAACCATAGCTGAATAATTTGGGAAAATAAATTGTAGATAAACAGACAAAAATAAAATAATTGTCAATGAATTATTTATAAGGATAATTGTTAAAATACATTTTTATCTATAAAACAAACTTGATATGTAAAATTACCTTTTTTTTTTTCTTTTTTTTTTTTTTTTTTTTTCCCCCCTTATGTCTCTGGACAGCAGATAATCATGGCCCTCCACATTTTCTTTTCTTTATTTGTGAATTGCTTTGTACATTTGGGACATATATTGGAGCAACCTTCTCCATGCTTTTGGCATTCAGTTTTTCTTCTGTTGTAGAATCAACTTTGCTATTTAACCAATAATTGGTGGGAGAAGTGATGGGTTCCTACCTTCGCCAAGAATATTTGTGTGGCTGCGATAGCATTGGCTAGAAATTTAACTCTGCTTGACCTCACATTTTGTGCCAATGACCACTACACTGAGCATATCCAAAATTACATCAACTTTATTTGAATTTCTTTCTGAAAAACCTACACAAAATAACTAACAACATTGGAGAAAAGTTACGCATTTCAAACCATTCATTAACTTTTTTCTTTCTTTTTCATACAGAAAGGAAAATACTGGTGCATCACAAAATAATGAGAAATTATCTGGCTAATAAACACTTATGAAAATTTGAATAAATTTCATCTGCTATATGACTGCAATTGCAAAATTACTTAAATATTGATATGTTCTTACATTTTCTTGTTTAACATTCAATGGAGTAATGGATAGTGCAACTCAGATTGATTCTTTTTCTACAGTTTATCAACACTTCGTAGGTTATTTAAAGCCCGAAAACAGTTTTAGATTATTAAAATTCTTTAATACAAGTCTTATTAAATAACTTCTAGTTGGGGTCTGGGAAAGAATGTGCATTCATATCTTTCTCAAGGGTATTTGCACATAAGTGAATATAATGGACCGAATGGGAATTGAAAGTGTTCTATTAACAATTCTGAGTGATTATCCATTATGCCACCCACACATTCAGGTTTACAACATCTGGTATTCCAAATGTATCACTCACCTAGGTACTGACCAGGCTTGACTTTGCTTGACTTTGCTTAACTTTGGTCATCATAGAGGAACTGATGTTTCAATGTGATATTGCTGTAAATCTGAGAGCTGAGCTCAAATTTCAGTCACTTATATGCAAATACTCTTGGGGAAAGGTATGAATTCATCTCCCTCCTCAAACAGTAAATAGTACAGACTGGGTTCTACAGTGTAACCCGGATATAAGAGAGTTGCTGGGACTGGAGAAGTCTCTTATATCCGGGTTTGGTCTATTTTATATACATTAACACAGGCTCTAATTTGGGACCAGAGAATCTCTCTTATATCCGGGTTTCTCTTATATTAAGGTCTCTTGTATCCGGGTTATACTGTACAACCCTGAGTGGCAACCTGTCTAGAATTCAAAACCTGAGTGGTCAGTGACTAAACTGGCTTTTCCACCAAACCCTGGTCTGGTGAGAAGGGTATGTGGAACCTCCAACAGCACAAAAATCAGCTGTTAAAGAGTGAAGGAACGCCTCAAGCTCATTCACCCCGACTGTGGGTTAAATAGCCTCACCAACCTGTAATTGGCCAAGCATGATGAGTATGCATACACTCCAGAAGACCTGGTCAATCAAGGACAGGTTTCACCAACAGGAGTGAGGCTTTGGATTTGAATTTGGATTCAGTACTGAACATAAAATTAAGATAACAATTGAACATCTGCCTTAATGCCCCCTGCCCTCTACACTAAGTTAATTTCATTATGAATTAAACTAAAAAAAAAAAAAAAAAATCTACAGAAACAATTGAAATTTAAGAGCTGACAGTGTTGTTGGATGAACTTTTCACTATGGTACCTACACTTCTTGAATTTAAGCACAGCACAAGACTGGCCTTTAGATCTCAAGTTACAGTTTAGCTGGCTAGATGAAAGCATAAAATCTGTTAAGTTTCTTTTCTCGCACTTGTGAAACCTGTCTCCATGCATTACAGCCAACTTATTCTGCAAAAATTTAAATGCAATATCAATCGTTATCTACTGTCCTGATTACTCTTTCCTCTTCCCACTCGTTATTAATTTGTTTCTAATTCTTCCATACCCTTGCCTTAGTGGCTTTACTGCCTTGCATGATTTAAAAAAAAAAAAAAAAAAAATGAAATCCCTTGATCGAGTGGTTGTAGAGGGTCACTGAGCATCTGACCAGCTCTCTCCATAGGTTTCAATTGCATACCAGTGTCTGAACCTCTCTCTGCCTCTTCGTTTGCCTATGGTGGCAACTTTTTAGGATGCTAATGGAAATATTATTGGCTCTTATAACATGGTCATGCCATTTCAAATCATACTTTTTTTTTTTTTTTTTTTTTTTTTTTTTTCTCTCCCAGTGGTTATGAAGTCTTCCAGCGGGTTTGTTTTTGGTTGATGGGGGTCTTGTACTTCATCATTTGTAACAGTCTTCTATAAAGGCAATACCTAGGATGGTTTTGTAGTTTCATTTTTAATGCTAAAATTCTTGACTGTTTTGAAAATATTTATAAGATAAATGGCATTTCTATTGTTTCTAGAATGATCTCCCACTACATGGGCAATTTGTTGTGTAGTGGACTCTTCAATAGATCCATGATGCATACACAAAAATACGGATACATTGCATTTTATGTGGATGACTATAAATAAGACATGAAAAAATTATTAATAGTATTAAGTTTCAAATATATATATATATATATATATATATCTCCACATTTTAATCAATTTAAATCCTAGATTAGTTAATATTTTTGTAGAAAGGGGAAAATATTTGATGTAATTAATCATAAATTTTAGAATGTGTATAAAAACCTAAAAAGGTAAAACTTTTAAAGATTTACATGTGATGGGGAATAACTCCGAGATTTTTTTTCTTGGTTGAATAAATAAACAAAACCCAACATGAAACTTAGAATTTTATTCAGAGCAGATTTAATGGGAAATATTGTTTCAATAGTTTTCTTTGTAACAAATTGTCATAGTTTCCCTCTTCATATATTTTAACCAAATGTTTCATATTCATAAGGTTTGGAGACCTTAGGGTATATGCATTTCCCACTTATTGGAGGCTATTTCCTATAGAGAACATTTTTAGCATATTTTCTTGATTAGTTTGTATTAAATTTCTTTGACTCCTTTTCTTTTCTTTTTTTTTTTTTCAATTTTGTTAGTTTTGTAACTCTGATTATCTAACAAGGGTTGTAGTGTCCATTTTACTTTAATGTTAAATATTTCTGGTAAATATTTTTCTTCAATAGAAGCCTAAGAAATTACTCTACCTATTATTTTGGATGTTCATCATGATTAGGGAAAGCAGCTTTTTAATTTATATATTTTTTATAGGTGTTCAATAAAGATTTTTTTCCCACAATAGTGGATATTTTACCTTTTAATATTTATTTTATATGAAGATGTAAAGATAAGGATTATTTTATCATTATTTTGTCTGTTATTTATGGGCATTTCATTAACTAACCACAACCACATTAAATCTGTTTTTCTCCATTAATAGACATTGCAGTGACTTTTGTGTGTTTACAATTCTACTTTTACTACTTTTTTCTAACATGGCTTCACTCATTTCTTTAGTTGCATACATTTCTATTCTGGGAACATTCAGTTGCTTGTCAATGTTATTGTAGGTTGATTAGAAGTTGTCTGAAACACTTTATATTGTAAGCATACTCATCATTTTTTTTTTTTTTTTTTGTGTGTGTGTGTGTGTGTATATATATGAGTGTGTGTGTGTTTTATTAAAATCTGATATTCTGTTTAATTTTCTTTTAATTATTATGATTGCATCATTCCAGCTGATGCACATCTGTATCAAATTTATAGATGTGTGTGTTTGTCTCTATATATAAATGTTATATTTTTGGATTAGTTTGAATATAATTACAGTGTAACCCGGATATAAGAGTTGTTGGGACCGGAGAATTCTCTTATATCCGGGTTTGGTCTATTTTGTTTAGGTAAGTATGGCTCTAATTTGGGACCAGAGAAAACCTCTCTTATATCCGGGTTTCTCTTATATCCGGGTTACACTGTATACAGAAACTGTCCATAGTCCATGTTAGTTCCTGTTAAGTTTCCAACTTTTCATCTGGCTTCAGATTTTTTCAAAAATAAAATAAATGAAATTCAAAGTCTGCTTAGTAATAGTTTCCATATTTGGAATAATTTTTAATATTTATCTGGTTACATGAAGTTAATGTTATTTTTCAGTTTTAAGACTTTGTGGTATTCTGTGCCAGTGTGAGAATTTAAATACATTTTTAAATATCTGTTCAGTTTCTGTCAATGATAAACTAGACAATGTTTACAACTATCCCTCACTGTTGTCTAAAATCAGATACATTAGAAAAAGGAAGTTATTAGCATATCTTACACAAGTTGCATTTTATTATTCCCTTGGCAACATTTATAAGTAGAAAGTGCTAGCCTTTTAGTTTCTACTTTTTCAAACTTTTCTATGGTTCACCTAGAAAATAAACTATTCAATGAAATAACTAAATGAAGCATATATGTTGGATACATTGACAATAATTTTTTATGCCTAAAATGTAAATAGTATAAAAAAAATCTATAAATTTATACTCCATAAAAAAAAAAAAAAACTCTTGTAGTCCTCTTTCCTTAACTATAAACATGAATACTCTTAGTGATATAAAAATAGCTATTGTAATCAATTTAATAGAACCAAATTAATCTCTTCTAAAAGTTTTTTTTGTAATAAAATGTCAAATACCATCGTGTAAAGGTTTATTCCTTGTTTCTGGTTCCTTCTAATGTTTTCTCATTCTCTTTTGCTCCCAGAAACACCTTGTATCTTAGTGGCATTATCCCCTTGCTTGGGATGAATTGATTAAAAAAAAAAAAAAAAATTACATAAATGCTCATCAATATTTGTTTTCCAAATTGTTGAAAAAAAAAAAAAAAAAATCAAGTGTTATTTAACCCATATCCTTCTGTTAGTTTAAGCTGACATTGACTTTTTCCATATATCTAGACTATCATTGTTTAAATTGACACCAGAAGGATATGGGTGTTTGAAAATTAATAAGTGATGAACATAGTAGGAACAATAATAACACCACCACCACCACCATTAATTTGTTGGAATCAGATACACTTATACAACAAACAATATGAAACAGCTCTTACATACATACATACATACATACATACATACATACATACATACATACATACACACACATATATATATATATATATATATATACACACACACACACATATCTAATATATATATATATATATAACATGCCGATAAGTAATTCATCATTTCTCTTGGACCAACCTTAATTGTTTTATGACCCTTCGCGCAGAACTCTTCACTGCCAATTCAAGAAAGACATTCGGATTACTAACACAAAAACAGAATGTCTCATATCAAGAATATTTAACATTGAAAAACATAAAGGAAAAAAATTAGTTATTTTTAATAATATGTGGAAATCTCCACCTTTTACCTGAAGACGGTCGTGAGACCAGAAACACGTGTAGTAAAATTATGGAAAATAAAGCATATTTTTAAAAAAAAAAAAAAAAAAAAATCCACATTACAACCAAAAACGTTTGCGGCACCTCTCTTTTCTTATATATATATATATATATATATATATCTACTTCCCAAAATTTTCTAAAGAGTATACCATGATGAAAAAGGCCCAAAACTTGAGAAAAACAATTTTTTTTTTTTTTTTTTTTTTTTTTTTTTTTTAGTCAAAATGTTTATTATTAAGAGAAAAGACCAAAGTATGTATTTTCAAACTTTATCCTTTCTAGTACATTCCAAATTCTGGTTAAAAATGTTTTTCTTGTGTCAACAGGTTGTCCAAAGATTATTATTAGGAAATTTAGTGTCTGTCTGTCGTTTTTTTTTGTTTTTTTTTTTTTCCTGGTAAAAATGTGTGTTTAGGAAATTCTTGCAAAAATCAAATAATTGTTAAATTTGAATGAAATTTTCAGGTCTTATTCACAAATGAATGAAATTATTAATTTTTATTTTTTATTCTATTTTTTTATTTTTTACATCTGTTGCCCCTATTTAATTTTATGAAATTTTGAGAAATTAAAATTTCACTCTCTTCATATTTATATTAGTTAAAAGCAGAATTTAAATTATCAGTTGGTTTTTGTCAATCAGAAACACCATTTATAGAAAATCTGCTCTGAATCATAAAATAAAAAATGCAATAAAACTATAACCTTATTTAATTAGAAAAGTTTTATTTGTTTTTATGAATAAGATATATTAAGGACAGTATTGTCTTAAGAAAAAATAAATTTTTTTGATGAATAATGAAATTTTACAAGAACTGTTTTTCATTTTTTAAAACTTGTAATTAGACAAATTTATCAAATTTTAAATATTAAAATTCTGTATTAATTTCAGCCTTTTATATATGATATTAAGTGAAAACTATATTTACTAATAAATGGAAAAGCTTAATACAAGTCAAGCACCAATATTTTTAAAAGAATTTTGAATTTTTTTTTGTCTGTGTATAAATTGAAGATTTAATAAAGATTTAATAAAGAAAGCAGTGAATGACAATTTAAAAAAGGGTGGGTGCTAATCAGCTATTTTAGCAAAAAAATAAGCCTCCTCCCAGTCAGTTTAAATTAGTTTTGAAGTACAGCAAAATATTTTGATTATTGAAAATACTAAAGCTTCAAATTAAAATCCTCAAGAAGCCTTTTTCATTTTAAACCTTAGGTATCATGATTTTTTGGGGGGATCCCCACATATATATGACCTTTCATTACCTCTTATAAAAACAAAAAAAACTTTCTAGTAAAACCTCATGAAAATCTAATGAACATAAACCTAATGTTTGCAAATTCATTACCATTTCGGACATTTTTCTCTGAAAATAACAAAAAAAAAAATACTTATAGGACATACAACTTATTTTTGTAGATGCACTTGTCATGACCAAAGAAACAGTTCTAATAAAACAGCCATTGATGAATGATACAATAATACTCAGCAAAGCAAATTGTAAACAAAAGATAGCATATTTTAGAAGCTGTAGAGGAGTTTGCTTATTGTCCAGTTCACACTCCTCCCTTGCCTTTTGAACAGGAGTAGAGGTTTATCCCTTGTTTCTTTAGGATTGTGTTTCTGGTTCCTTCTAAAATCTTCTCATTCTCTGTCACTCTCCTTGTGTTTTAGTGGCATTATCACCTTGCTTGGTGTGAAGTGATTTAAAAAAAAAAAAAAAAAAAAAACAACTTATTCTAGAACAGGATTTCTAAAATGTATTTAAATTTCCAGAATCCACATCATTATAATCACACAATGTGATAGTTTTAAGACTTTGAATTTCACTTCATTTTTTTTTTATTCTTGAAAATGACTGATGCCTTTTGAAATCTCAGAATTCTGGTCAGTTTTTATATGCCAACAAGATATGAAAATTTGTCAGCAAAAAAAAAAATTGATTAAAAACAATTGACATAATCTTCAACAAAACTTGTTTAAATAAACATTTGCTATCTAGACAGTTTGTGTGTGTGTGTTTGTTTTAGGTGGGTGGGTATAAGTATGTAGAAATTTTGGTATGAATTGGACCCATGAAGTTTCAAGATATTAACAAATAAGACCTAAATGTGATAATTTTGTTGACATAATAATTTGTAAATATATACAGTCATCTGCACAAGAAAATTGAACACTTTTTCCTTGACAATTCATTTTAATTTAAAAGATTATGTAATAAGACAAGTGAAGGTGCAAATCAAATATTTTCCTTGATCCTGCATGTTGGTTATCAACTATTTCTTTCAACAGGGCTTCTTTATCATTATTAAATTCTCTCCTATCATTTCCTCAATCATTTC